>JAJLRJ010000004.1:29808481-30019784 GCA_024195265.1 Dendrophyllia cribrosa | reverse complement strand
TTTTATTCAGCCCAGTTTAGTGAAATGTATGGAACATGACCCCAATTAAAGGGAATTCTATTATAATAAACACATTTTCACAGTCCCTTGGCACTTCATTATATTGGGGTTCCACTGTATATACTGCAAAAGTTACTAGGGAACACTAAATTACTGAGAAGTGGTACTAGTGCTTGTGGCTATCTCTGGCTGTCTGACAGCCCAAGATGGACCTTCAGTTGCAGGCCTATCTAACACACCCACCACATTTCTGCACATGGTCTAACCTCACTTTTCTAATCTCCCATGCAAGCTTTTTGGTTGAATAACCAACTAGTCTTTGATTAGTATCCCCCGTGATGGTATCTTCCTCCTCCTCAAAACTGCTTTCCTCACTATTCATGTAATCGACATATTATATCTCTTCACAGCACTTTCTGTCTTTTGCAGCAAGTGTGGGTTTTATAAGGTCGTAGCCAGAACAATGCCGCCCAAATTTCTGTTGAAGAAAAAAAAACATACAATTAATCACAATGACGCATAGTTAATCACCAGCAAAAATTAACACAATAATTGTATAATATTATAATGTGTGAAATAGAAATAAGACAAATTAATGTGTATTAACCCTTTAAGCCCTAACATCAAAATTTAAATTCTCATTTCTAGTCCTACATGTATACATTTCCTATAGAAGTAGTGTGGAGAAATTGTTTGGATATCAAGAGAACTCATCTTGTGTGATCATGTCCTTAATTCTCATGACCCTTTTGATTGATAAGGCATTAATATTACAAAGAGCAATTTGATGCTGATCAATCTTTGGGTTTAAAGGGTGAAATACAACAGTAAGAGCCCAGCTAACTCGAACTCAGATAAAAATTTTCCTTGGATTGTTTGCTTAGCCAATTACTATGGGATAATCTGAACGCCTGCTACATGTATCATGAATAAGTTTCATAGTTTTCTCTGGGAGTTTGAGTTAGTGGGGTATTTGCAGATTTTTATGTTTAGTGACCATTCCCAATATTGGATACAAGTATTGGTAAAATTGGTAATGATTAGATAAAGATGCGGTTCAAATCCTCAAACTGATTTGTGGCAGCTTATTTTTGCCAATAAGGGGCATGGTACCAAACTTAACATATTGCTGACTTCACAGACATTCACTGAAACGTAGGTTTTCTTATGTCAGGAACAATTGTCAACCACAATTGTCTGGGATGCACTGGAAAAAAATATATAAAAAAATGCTTCAGAATTTCCTGATTCATCGCTGGCCATCTCAGATGATGTGAATGTCTTTTCATTTTGTGTTTTCTTAATTGGCAAAATATGGGACAGTCAAATTCCCAATCGTCTGGGATTTTCCTGACATAGGAAAAACAGGCTGAAATAGTGAGACCAACTTTCCAGGAAAAGAATGTGAACAAAATATACCCTGGTTCATAAAAAGAGTAAAGTACTGTATGAAGTAGAAATAAACAAGTCATCCTATAGAACAGAAATAATTGTAATTGTAATTGTAATTGGTTATTGTAACTTTGGATGTGGTTGCTTTAATAACAGTTATAACTGCAATAATTTAAAAGAAATGAGATCTCTCACAACCCAATTGACCATGAGCTACTCCCTAAAAGCCAAAGCAGTCAAACTACATGTACATGTAGTAAAAGTTGTCTTAAAAGCTGCAGCTTCATGTATGTACAAATGTAATATCACCTTTTAGTTATATGCAATAACAAAGATATTTGATATGTTGTGATGACCTATGCTGTACATAGAAAAGGTTGCACTACATTGTATTTTGTTTAGTACATGGCAAAAGCTTATTTTTACCATAACGTTCATTTTCTGTAATTTGCAAGCGCATACATGTACATGTAAATTACAGTCAATGTATAAGAAATAGAGAATATTACATGGCCGCGCGAAGATACGAAATTTCTCTTCAAGTGTTGAAAAATATTTCACGAGTGAGCGCAGCGAACGAGTGAAATATTTTTCAACACGAGAAGAGAAATTTCGTATCTTCAAGCGGCCATGTAATGTTCTGTTTATTATATAAACACCAATGAAATCAAACCATTTCACTTTAATATTATTTTGTAGTCCTAAAGTAGCAACGGTGTTCTTTTCACGTGTGAAGATAACATGTTATTCTCACGTGTGAAGATATGATGTTTACGCGCGAAAACTCACCTGGTATTTCATTGGTGTTTATATAATAAAACTATATCTTGGAAAATAACCAAATGGTTTTATTTTCAAAATGTATTCTGTTATGTAATTTTTTGAGCCCATATGTGTATGTTCGGTTTTGACTGGAGAAGTAAAAAAAAATAATGCATAGAGTTAAACAAAAAATAAATTAACAAATTATTTAAATTAACAACAACGAGCAGTTTGCATGCTCAGAGGATCAGTGCCAGCACATGGTTGTGTGTTCATTGCCACAGCGTTTCAGTGTTAACAAGCCTTTAAATTTTCCACCATGTTGCATTGTTCTGGTTACCTGCTGTGAAGCACTTAATACCATGATGGAGTATTTTTTTTATATAAACCCTTACCCACTTTAGAATGACATGAAAATGTTTGGCACTGACATGTACATAATTATTTTCATGAAAATCAGCTAGATTTTTAGTACATGTACATTTTGAAATGAAACAGCCCTATAGTAAAATATTGACAAACTACAGCTGTATTGCTTCAGTACATGTAACACATACCCTCTATTTGCAATTCAGTCCATGGGCAGTTTTCTCCACCATGCTCTTTCTTCAATATTTCCTTTATTTTGTAAAAATCGCCTGGTTGGTTTCTGACTGGGGACTGTAAAAAAAAATACCATGTTGGGTACATTGCAAATTTTTAGCCTAGGAAAATTATGATTATTATTACAATGTATTTGTAAAATTAAGGAAAACTAAATTACTAGTATTTTTACATGTAAACACTGTTATTTAACTTACAGTACATGTAATGGTGGGGGAGCAGTACTTTTGTTACAGGCATTAATGTACACGTAAAGCATGGTGAAGTTTACATAACTAGTGAAAAGCAATTCTCTTAATCTTTTAACAAATTCAGTCCCCACTTCTGCTATAGGAAAATCAAATGCATTAATGGAGAAGAGATTAGTCTTTCCAAACAACAAGGCAGCCATTTTACATATGTAGTTTGATTGGATGTCACAAAAATCAAGGCTGCAAGCCACAGCTGAACTCAGAACTGTACACTGTATGTTAGAAATAACTGGTCTTCCTGTTGGATTTGAAATGAAAATTTTGCATGGGAAGTATTAAGCAATTCCAATTTTGAAAACTGAAGAGAAAGGGGAAGGGAGAATTATGATCATACACTGTAATGGCACTTTCAATGATGCACTGGGATTTCTGAAACATACAACAGTAATTCACTGTGAAATACATACCCCTCATTAACATCGAAACCTTGGGTTAAATTTTTTTCCACCAACTTTATGTAGAATGAAAACGCTTCTGAAAAGGAAAAAGAAAACACTAGATGTAAAATTTAATACATGTATATTGGTTTTAAAATGCAAAAGTACAAAAATTTACATGTAAAATAGAAGTGTCACATTAATCACATTAGTCAACCCAGGGTACAATGTGGTCAATCTATAAAACTCGATATCTGAAAACTGTTTGATAAATCAATATCAATCGATAAATTGATACTCACATGTTGATTCTATTGCAACCTTATCGATTTTATCGGATTCATCGATCGTTATAGAATCAATTGAAATTTATTATTTTTATTTTGTTCGTTGGTTTATGCTTTTAAAAACTGTGACCATTGAGTCAGCGTTTGATTGACTCTTTAAATGTAGATTTCAAGGGCGCTACCTATATTGTAGCAAATTTTGATTTTTGAATATTATTTTTGCAGTACATGTAGCAAGAGTTTCACTAAAATGTGTTCTGGAAACTATTCAGAACATTGAAACCTACATGTAGTTGGTTCAATTGACGTATTGTTTTGTTCATGTTCAAGTAGTACTAAAAACATATGTGGAATAACAATAAATATTATTACAATTTTATTGATAAACGGTTAAGAAAGTTGTTATTAGGGGAAGAGTTTTTGCGATTTCGTTTTCATAAATTGTAAGATATAGAGGATATTACATGGCCGCGCGAAGATACCAAATTTCTCTTCGAATGTTGAAAAATATTTCACGAGTGAGCTGCGCTCACTCGTGAAATATTTTTCAACACAAGAAGAGAAATTTCGTATCTTCAAGCGGCCATGTAATGTTCTGTTTATTATATAAACACCAATGAAATCAAACCATTTAACTTTAATATTTTTTGTAGTCCTAAAGTAGAACGGTGATCTTTTCACGTGTGAAGGTAACATGTTATTCTCACGTGTGAATATATGATGTTTACGCGCGAAAGCTCACCTGGTATTTCATTGGTGTTTATATAATAAAAGCTAGTATCGATAAAATCCATAATGCCAATTGAAAAATCAATAATTACCGATTACTCACAAACTCTTTCATCAATCTTTATCAAGGCTATACTGTAGAATACCAGGCCACTTATTTGCATGTCATTGAATATGAATGGTTTTTGTTTTCATATGCCTCGTTCTACCAAACGTTTAGGGATATTTAAATAAGTGGCCAGGTATTCTAAAATCGCTCCTTTATCAATTTCTGATATGATTAACTAATTTTTATTGAATATTATCGATTAGATTGACTACCCTGGGTAGTCAGTCAACAGGATAAAACTCTTAATAGCAATAACAACCTCTCTTCAAAGTAGAATCCCAGAAAAAATAAACAGGGTATATGTAGACTGTATATGTCTGTATATGTACATGTCAACTTATAGCTTAAATTAAGTAAATGAAAGGAAATAGCATTCACAAAAAGAAACAACCTCCTCCCTCAGCTCTGGAGACATGACTTGACTTTGCTAGTGAATAAATTATTGTACCTGTTCACTCTATAAAGAATCAGTCAAATACACTACACAGTGTACAATGTAAGTAACCTGGGAGTATTAACCGAAATTTCTTAACCCTATCCAGACCGGGGGGGGGGGCTTTTGGAGCCCGCTCGAACTTTGAAGTTGTGTCGTTTCAAAACGGTCGATGCAATGACCACCAAATATGGTGACTTTTCCTAAAATTTATCTGGGAACATTTTCACATTAGCGTCTTTTGTCCACCGACATTGACGTTTCCATAGCAACCGCTTTTTGACTCCTATGTTTTACAAAATTAGCATTTTTCGCTTTAATCAAGATTATTTCAAAGATTTCTTATTGAATTAATATTTTCCACTTAATTTAGCGATAATTGATCAAATTATGTATAATTGTTTATTAATTAAGGTTAATTAACGGTAATTTTAGGAAAATGTGGAATATGAAATGTCAAAATCCAGGATGGCGGATCGACGTTTTACTAAAGGTCGTTTCTCTCTATAATATTATTATTGGTTCATATTTGGATTGTAAAACATTTGCCCACAATAAACTAAGCTTTAGCAGTCCATTTGCTTTATTTTTCGGTGTTTTTTACCAAAATAAACACGTTTGGACTAATTCAAGATGGCGGATCCAAGATGGCGGATCCAAGAATTTATTTCTAGAATATTACGTGTCTGTGTAATTTCATTATCTCTAAACATTTATTGTCAAAATATCATAAAAATGTTCTTTTCACTTGAGAAAGCTTTTTTTAATTCATTACGTACATGAAAAGCCATAATTTGCAAAGATAACTGTTCCAGCTTTTAAGAACATGTACACATCACTTCTATGACGTCACATGCTGTTACCATAGCAACAAAGTATACGAATTCATTTACTTTTACTCCTGCATCAATATGTGAAAGTTTGGTATGAACACTACCGTTTGTTTCAGAGATATGCCTTATAGAACGTTTCAGTTGATTATTTCATTGTATATGACGTCATAATGACGTCACTGTTATTGTTAACAACACCAAAAGTGTTAGTAAACGTAAGACTTTCATCAAATAGGTAGCTGTTAAAGTCTTGTTGCTATATGTTCAGAATTGAGAAAATATTGATGAAAGACTGTTTTAGCCAATAAAATCGACTATATGACGTCATAATGACGTCACGTTACGTCATTATGACACCAAAGTATCTGTAGTTACTAGAATTCATGACAACATTATCCTGTGTAAATTTGGTGGCCATAGCATAAGCGGTTTCAAAGTTACATAGGGGGGGGGCTTCTGAAGCCCCCCCCCCCCCCCGGTCCCAGACGGTCAAAAAAAGCCCGGTCTGGATAGGGTTAAAATGGCGGCCAATTATAGATGTGAAAGGGCCACTGCCGGACACTGTTGTGCAAGTTAGTGGCCGTGTGTTCTTTACTTTAGCTTTTCATTTCAGTTTAAACTTAATTGTCGATACTCCGAACTCAACTAACTCGATAAGTTTTGTATTCTGCTGTCGGCTGTGTCGGGTCAAAGTGGTTGGAGCCACGTTTGAACGGTCAATTTGGCGGCGTATTTGAAGACACATGAAAACATGCATGCGCCCAAGGGCAGTTTGGAGCAAAAACAAGGTCGAACCGAACCGTTTTTAATATACAAAAAAGCATTATGTGAATACTTACTCGTAAACCATTGGGAATTTCTACATTCGACTGCCTGCGAGAGTTTCTTGTGGCACGTTTATTCCATTCCTGTCCATGTTGACTTGCCTTTCAACTTGTCTCCGAAGTTTGTTATTTTCCTCGTGGAGATTGTAATTCTTTTCTTCCAGCTTTTTTTGGCTCCCCGAAATAGCATCCAGTCTTTTGTTCATACTCTCCAAGAAAACAAGCTGCCTTTCCTGCACCGCATCATGCGAAGACGAAGCCATCGAAATTTACCACTGACGAAACCAAGAACGAATATTCCGCGACTTGATTGGCTGTGGTAAATTTTTCGTGACGTCAGGCCTCTATGTCATGTAAACATTCGCGCGGTTTGCGGTCACTTTCGCGCTCATTTTGTATAAAGATGTCGGCAGTGGAAAGTGAGTTATTTTTTTCGGCTAATGAAACACCAGGTCTTCAAGATTTTTTTAAGAACGAGTGTGACACTTGTGGGAAGTCTTTTCACATTCAAAAGTAGAGCCCTGTTGAAAAACATTGGCTTAGGGACTGGGACATTGGTAGTGATCGCCCACTACCACTTACTTCCCTTTTCCTAAATGCCATATTCGTATAAAGTGGCTGCAAAGGTGCCTTTTAGGCGGGATCAGTTAGTCAGCCAGACAGTGCACTTTAACTCTGCGGGATTTTTTTTCCTTTTTTTTTTCTCACTTCTTCTTTTCATGATTCTTTTTTCAGTAATATTCTGTTGCATGAATTCTTTTTTTTTTTGTATTTCCTCCTCCCATCGCCTTTTTAATGCTCTGTCCCTTAAATCAGTTACAATTTAGATTTAAGACACATTTAAGGAAATCTTAAATAAAGCTTAATATATAGGTGTCCATTTAAGTCACCTTTAGGTAATGCCTAAACATGGCTTAAATCACAATTTACATTTAAGACACATTTAAAGTACTGCCTAAACATGACTTAAATTATTTATTAGATGTAATGTCAATTAAAGAATGCTGAAACAGAGTTTAAACTCACAATTTAGGTTTAAGACACATTTAAGAAAATCTTAATGAAGCTAAATATAGGTGTTCATTTAAGTCAATTTAAAGGTTGTTTAAACATGACTTAAATTGTTCATTAGATTTAATAGCTATTTAATATTGCTTAAACATAGCTGAAATCACAATTAAGATTTAAGACACGTTTAAAAAAAATTAAATAATGCTTAAATCGATGCGTTCATTTAAGTCAACTTGTGACTTAAATTATTCATTTGATTTAATGGCGGTTTAATATTGCTTAAACCTTACTAAAATTTGGCATTTCGCCTTGTGTCTGGCCTGTTACGGTAGGATTCCGGTTCTGATTGGCTATTGCAAATACAATAGAATAAGACCGGAAGAGAAATTTAGATTCAACATGGCGGAAGGTAGAACTCCAACTAAGCGGTATTCAAAGGTGGCAAATTCTGTTTGCCGAACGTGTAACAGTAATATTATAACCACCCGTTGGATTTGTTTGGAGTTAAAGTAACCGAAGAAGAAATAGTGAGTGATTTAGAAAAGTTTGGCGGGTTAAAAATCACTTGCGCCGATGGTTTTCCCTCGCGAATATGTAGATCTTGTTACGTGAAAGTCACTAAATTTCAGGAGTTTGTTAAGTTGGTTGTCCAGTCGAAAACTCAACAAGAGTCGGTCATTCGATCAAAAAGAGCAAAATCGTTAGAAGACAGCCCGACCTCCGCCTCTTCGCCAAGTTCAAGAAGAGAGAAAAAGAAGACTAAGGTCCCACACGTACGTGCTGTTTAATTTTGACATGTATAGTCTAATTTTAAAGCTTATGTGTCGGAACTGTTTTTAGAACGGGGCATGACACAATAGGATTGGAAAGTACTATTGTTGTTCATTGGCATTCAAATAAATGACCTAATAATATGTAGTTTGGCCATGTTACCCGCAGATCAGATGATGTAAATATGGAAGTCAATTGTTATTTCATTGATTATTTCAGACAGGAAAAGAAGGCATTGGTTTCTTTGAGCTGACTTGATTTCATCAAGTGATGAATTGAAGTATAGACCTTTTTCATAATGGCGGCCAATTTATTTATTCTGTTATATGTATGTTAATTAGCCCTATTGGCCTCATTTTAAAGTAAAAATTCTTTTGAATTTTGACACGCTAACGAGGCCACTAGGGCTAATTAACATAGATATAAACGAATAAATTACTCGCCCGCCATTATGAAAAAGGTCTATAAGTACCGTAAATCCTCGAATAACTGCCTGGGGTGCTTATTTTAAATTTAGGATAAGGCGGGGGCGCTTATTCGAGGCGGGGAAGGGGCTTATTTAATTTGTCCCAAATTTTGGCCAGATGGTCATTTATTTTTGTAACATTTGCTCTTAAACAACATAACCTGTGTATTAATACACAAAGTTGTTCGTATAGTTCTAATAATGGCACACTTCGTACTAATTACGGTATTTTCGGTTCACCAAACGTTTTCACAAACTGAAACGAGTACATCAACATGCAAATCTGTTAAAAAGCATGAGTGATAAACATGACCCGACACTATAAGCTTCAGTACTCGCCCAGTACAGAAGGGGAGGAGGGGGCACTTACTAGAGGAGGCGGGGGGGGGGGGGGGGGGGGGGGGGGGGGGGGGGTGGGGGGGGGGCACTTATTTGAGGGGGCGCTAATTCAAGGATTTACGGTATATTGTTTGCTTTATTCTGTAAGCAAAGATGTGTCTACCAGATTTTATCTGACCTGCATGAAAAATATGTATATTGTATTTAGGCAGCTGAGGAAAAATTAACATCCTCAGTGCGACTGTCCCTGTTTACACCAGCAGTCAGCATGCCACATGCACCTCGCACAATTTTACCGGCTGGACCCACAGAACAAGTAGTGGCTGAATCTAATTCAGCAGTCAGTGCGAAACAGAAATTGCTCTTCCTGAGAAAAAGCAACCATCAAAAAGTGTTGAAATCCTTTAAAATTCTGGTCTGCGTAATCCAGTACTGGTAAACTTCAAGTTGTTATAAACTTAAGCCCTAAACATGGTTATAATTCTTTTTATTTTTATACTTTTCTCTCTGTTGGGTTTTAAAGGTGTTGCACCTGTTTACAATCCTTTGCAATAATTTAACACAAAGTAAATAATAAAAAAGACACTAATTGAAACAATATCCAATCCACAATATAAGCAATATCCAACCTAAATATAGTATGGTTCTGCGTCTTTTTTTGGTATTAGTTTAATTATCCCACGTCTTTGGCTTACTGAAAGTTGTCCCCTCTGCTAAGCATATTTGAACGAGTTAAAAAAGTTGTCTGAGAGAAAAAAAAAACCTTGTAAAATTCTACAGGAAATCCATCGGTGCCTGGCGTTTTTTCATTTTTCATACTTTTCAGAGCTTGAAGACATTCTTCCTTAGTTAACAGGCCTTCACAATTCTCTTTATCCTCAGAGTTACAACAGGTGTAAAATGTGAATAATTCAAATACCATATCTACTTGAATAGAGCCTGGGATGTTGACTACAAACTCAGTTCCCGTTGAGGTGGTAGCAATTCAAAAATCAGTGACAAAAAATACCAGTCAGTGACACAGAAATAATTTATGAAATTACAGGGTTTTTTTTATATCTGAATGGCTAAGAACCATTTTCCCCTCACAAACACCTAAGTTATTTTTTTTACCAATTCAGTTAAGGACGTAGAATTTTAAAATAAGAGGTGTTTATTCAAGTAAGTACTGCCACTGTATTCATACTTAATTTATGGTATATTTGACATTTTATTTTCTCTCCTTCCTTTGATACAAATCAACATTTGTATATCTCAAATGTTCATTAAGTGAATTCCACATCAAGAAAGGATTTATGTGGACTGCACACAGATGTCTCCTATCAGGAAGGAAACATTGGAGACATTTGAGCATAGGCTAAGATATGTCCTTTTTTGATGTAGTTATATCTCATGATCTGTGATTTTAAGCCGGCATTTTAAGATTAGGGACACTGTACAATAGCAGGAGCTCCAAATTAATTAACATCCTACCCCCCCCCCCCCCCCCCCCCCCCCCCCCCCTCCGAATCGCGGACCCGAAATTGGAACATGCCAGAGTTCGTAAAGGCCTGGTGCAGACCAGAAGGATCGCGGGCTCTGGGGACGAGAATGAGTCCGCAGGTATTGGGTACCAAATTGAGCCTGCGATATGACAATCCATGCGTGACTCGTTGAGTGACTCTTTCATAAGAACGAAAGCGAAAGCTGTATTGCGGCAAACAGAGCGAACATTTAACCGCACAGTGATCCACAGTGGTATCGGTCATGTCCGTCGATATAATCAGGGAAAGGTTTTGGCAAACAACAGCCAGGAGTACCATCAGAGAAAGATGCGAGGCCATTTTCAACAAAGAACTCTTGAGCGATGTGAAGTTCGTCGTTCGAGATTCCCAAGGCGGAAGTGAAAGCAAGACGATTCCAGCTCATAAGTTCGTGTTAGCGATCAGTAGTGAAGTGTTTCATGCCATGTTTTACGGTGAACTGGCGGAGACGAACGATTCTGTGGAGATCTCTGATTGTGATTACGAGAGCCTGTTGGAGTTGTTTCGTTTCATGTACAGCGATGAGGCGAACTTGAACGCGACCAATGTGATGGAGTTGCTGTATCTAGCGAAGAAGTACATGTTGCCTTCTCTGGCCGACAAATGCTCAGTTTATCTCCAAGACAACTTGGATGGAACAAACGTGTTTCACGTCTTGTCGAACGCACAGAAATACGAGGAGAAAGATCTGTTAGATCACTGCTGGAAAGTGATCGAGACAGAAACAGAGGAAGCTGTGAAATCGGATGGTTTCGTGACAATCGAGATGTCAGTACTTGAGGAATTAGTGGAAAACGATTCGCTGGATATCAAAGAAGTGGAATTATTCAAAGCTGTCGATTGCTGGGCAATAAAGGAATGTGAAAAGCAAGGCCTGGTAGCAGAAGGCTCTGTGAAAAGAAGGATCCTTGGAGAAAGGATCGTCAAGGGAATTCGTTTCCCAGTGATGGAAGAAAAAGACTTTGCAAGTGTTGTCCTTGACTGTGACATACTCACTAAAAAGGAGTCATACAACATGATGAAGTATTTCAACTCTGTACTGAATTTGCCATTAAATTTTTCAGCAGCGAGAAGACTTGGGTGTATAAAAATAATGTCAAGGTTTAGATCATTAACGAGTGTTGGTTGGCGTTATTCTTCGGGCATTTCAAATTCTCTTTGCTTTTCTGTAGACAAGGACATTAAGCTGCATGCAGTACGTCTTTTTGGTAGCGACAACAGTGAATATTCTGTGAATTTAACAGTAAAAGATGTTAATGATGTTGCTATTGCAACTGAAAAAGGCAATTTCTTATCTAAACTTTTGCAGAGTGAAATAGGGTATTATCAAGGGTTTACTATTGTTTTTGAGTCTCCCATTGGTTTAGTAGCAAATACTGAGTACTACATAAAAGCTTTCATAACTGGCCCTTCTTCTTGGTTTGGAGAGAGTGGCCTGACTAATGTAGAGCATTCTGGGGTGAACTTCGTCTTTAAATCAACCGACAGTCAAACCTTTCAAACCTATAAAAACTTAGTAGCAACCCCTGTCAATACAAAAACCTCTGCTGGAAAGGGACAATTTTCTGAATTTGTATTTACACTGTACTGAATCGAAGAACTTGAAAACGTTTTTTAAAAGTCAATGCTCGTCTTACCTGACCAATCTGTTTCTCAGAGTCAGTGAATGTAGAAAAAATGTTATCCTAGCCTGTAACATTGATAAAAAAAGAAATGTTCTCAAATGCAGATTTCGTTATAATGGTGCTTATATCCTCTGAATTAAACAATCTTAAAATAGAGGCTCAGCTTGTTGAATCTTTCGGTAAATTCCCCAGGGAGATAGCTATAGCCTACATGTAGATATCCTATGCAGGGCTGTGTTGACGAGTTTTGTTGTGCCTTTATATAAGCTATTTATTTTTACATTTTATTCTTTTTCTTATTGCAGCTTTAGTTATCATATAAAAAAATTGACCTGTCAGGATGACATCATACTACTTGCAATAATTCTAATGTGGCTTTTTAATTTAGTAAAATACTTATGGAACGTAGAAATGGTTTTATATAGCAATAACAATACAGCACTAAAACTAGTGAAAGGTAATATATTAACAAAAATCATTGTTCCCATTTTAAGGTGGCTGTCGCGTATAGCGCTAGCGTGACAGCGTGACACGTCACACGGAACTTAAAACGCGCTGCATCATGGACTTGCTAAAAGAAGACATGTGATTCTTGTGTTGTGTTGCTCGGACCGATGTAGTTTCTCTGTGAATACAGTCCGTTCTTGAAATTAAATCGAGATTTGAACCCTGAATTGAAGTCCTTGTGGAATAGAACCTAAACTCCTAATAAGATCACCAGCGACGTAGCGCCTTCCAAAGCGTTACAGTTCCCTTCTATATGTTTTGAAAACTTAGAACAAAAAAATTGACCAAGATCAGAATTTCATTTTAACAAAATTGAAATGTACATTTAGCAATTTACCAAAACTAACTATTATTTTGCCACTATCGTGCGGGAGGTCGCGGGTTGTAACCCCGGCCGGACCAAAACCCAGGGTCTTAAAATAACTGGTAAGATCATGCTAGCCCTGTGCTCGACATCTGCCTCAGTTAGTTTAGATGATCGCGTCATTGGGCGGTGACTTTAAGCCGTTGGCCTTGTCTCCTGCATTTGTCAGTTGTCCTTCCTGTTGTGACGTTAAAGATCCCACAGCACTCCAGTCGCAAAGAGTAGGGGACGTAGTCCCCGGGTGTCTGTGGTCTGCTTTGTTTAAGTTATGGGGGCACCTGTGTCACATTCTACATTAATTGTGAACTGCATTGGCAGTCTGGCAAAGTCCCCCGAACAGTGTTGTAAAGCGCATTTGGGTATATACACATAGAGAGTGCGCTATATAAATGTCTGTTATTATTATTTATTATTATTAACCGTAAAAAACCTCTTTATTTTCGTGACATCATCAAAATAAACAAACGCGCGCTCGCGCCATTTTCGTGCCCATGCCTAGCTCGCCAAAAAACTATATGGAGCGACCTTAAGTTCCGTCAAAGGAAACTTTGTGAAAGCTAATACAGTTTGAACTCTTTGGTTCTTTTAGCTGAATATTTTAGCAGCAGAAAATTTTAGGGAAGGAAATCTTATCCACCGAATTTACCAGCTGCTTGCTCTTTCCGAAAATTGTAGATGACCTTGTCTCCTGCTCAAAGCGACATTTTCTTATCCCTCGAAAAATCTAAGGCGTTAATCGTTCCGATGTTGCGAATATTTTTGAGGATATTATACTAAAGAAAACTCCTAACTCCAATCACGAAGGCCTCCCGAACAGCCCACGGAAATGATTCGTTGGTGCTCCGAACTCCGAAGGCCTTCCGAACAGTCCACGGCAATGATTCGTTGTGTGCTTCGAACTCCAAAGGCCTTCCGAACAGTCCACGGCAACGATTCGTTGGGTGCTCCGAACTCCGAAGGCCTTCCGAACAGTCCTCGGAAACGATTCGTTGGTTGCTCCTGATTGGATGTTGCGGTAGTAAATAATTGAAGCGGAGTGTTTTTCATTAAATCAATAATTCACGTTTTACGTCTTGCTACTTGTGGGTAGAGAAGAGCGCGGAGAGAGAAAATACCAAATTATAAACTATATAACGAAAAACGTTTTAAATCAGGCTTCAAAACTAGGATAATCCAAAAGGTATCTTAAAAATAACCTGTTACTTAGCTTTCCTATCCTTTAATTAAGATTTGCGTATGCAAATCTCAGAATTTCTTCATCGAGAATCGTTACAAATTGTTAGTTCTCTGACCATTATGGATAGTGAATACACCTACTTAATATGTAAAATACACATATGAATTTTGAAGCGTTTCGTCAGTCAACCGTGTATACTCGCTAATTACAAGAGGGTCTCGTTAAATGCTTAACCATCGGACGTACAAGGAGGGGGGGGGGGGGGTTGCCACCCCCTTAAGGTTTTTCTGCAATCTTTTCAAGACCGTTTGAGATTAGCACATGCCGTCTTCAGTAGCTGTTCGTTTATCCTTGAGACACATTTTGGTACTAGTTTGGTGACTACCGATTGCTATGGTAACGAGATATGACGTCATAAGTAGTGTAGCATGCGGTCAAGCCATTTTTTTTTTTTAAAAATGCATGATTTTCACCATTTTTGCAACTCTAGCAAAAAATATTTGCAATTTCCTTATTTTTCCTATATTAAATTTGAAATTTTAGTAAAATCCTGAAGTCATCTTGGCGGCCATTTTAAATGACGCACGGACTCCAGCAGCGATACAACCCATAATATTCAGCTTATCTTGTAGAGCACATCACAGGCTATATCTATTAGACGTAAAATATTTGCGAAATATTGCAACATTGCAAAAACCCAAGGGGGGGGGGGGGCAACAACCCACGTACCACGGTGGGGGTACTAAAGTTCGCGTGTACGTCCGAGGGTTAATTTCTAATTAACAAACAAACATACTGCGTGAATGAACAATTTGGAAAGTTATGTTGGCTATTTTGGGTTGAACACGAGAGGGGAGGGCGGGGGTATCGAATTAAAGCAGCGCTTTAGGGTTGTTTAGGGTAAATCAGATTTGTGATTTGAGATCGTAGGAATTCTTGATGACCAAAAGAATAAAAAATCTTATACTGCCAGGTACTGCGGTTGCAATCTTCTAGCAATCTATTGTGATATTAGGTATTGTATAATGAGTTAGGTCCATTATATATCCATCATATATCCATACGCTTGTCATTGACCCTCATAAGTACCTGATTTACACTTATTATGACTATAACAACATCAGCTACATACATTTTCTCCCGTCCTTAAATTTCTGTTTTCATTTTTCAGGCAAGTAAACAAGCTAAAATATGGTTTCCATTTTAACCTAAAAGATTCTGATGAACTGCGTTTAGTCGAAGGTGTCATCGTTACTGTACTCAACAAAGACATTGCTGATAGTGAACGATGGTGGGAAGAAGTCGACGGTAAAGTAGACATGTTTCCTTCTAACTTTGTTGAACTGTTACCAGTGAGGCAGAAGGCACATCATTATAAAAGACAAGACGAAAAAGCTAAAACAAAAAAATTACCAGTTTTGTACAAATGTATTACTATATGACTCCCGTTTCTCAACCCCCTCCTGCTAATTATTACACAGTTCCTAAGCGGTCTTTTTTTAGTAAGTGATAGGTAATATCAGTCAAGTAATAGCTCTAAACTACGCTCGCCCATTTTTGCTTTTAAACTAGGGCGGTTCCATATTGGAAGTGACGTGCTGCCACATTTGGAAGCCTAAAGTGAATCTAAGTCTGTAAGAGAATTTCTGTAAAAATGGAACAAATAGAAATAATTTAAATATTTCAAGGTATTCGATGTGGTAAATTTTACTAGACAGTGATTAAATATTAAGACGATTGGTCAGAAAATATAATTTTATTATTAATTACTAAATGTATTTCCCTTGAAACAATCATACTATTAAGTTCCCTGTTCAGAAAGATTTACGCTAAACTCTCTCTGCTAAGCTTGGATCTACAGATTTCAGTTAACTTATGCATAAACAACCCCCTAGCGAACTTTGTAGAAATGTGTAACAAATTAAAATTTGCAAAGCAAGCAAATTGAGTAAATTTGCTACAAATTAAAAGTGCCATGAATGAAATCCTCCCATGTTGCTACACTTTTAAACGCAGTCTAGTCAAATTAAATTTCATTTTACCCCAGCGAAGGCACTCGGTACCAATTTGAGCCTGCGATATCACAATCCGTGCGTGACTCATCGCGCGACTCTTTCAACAAAACGAAATCGAAAGCTGTATTGCAGCAAACCTAGCCCGTAATCGAACGAAACGAGCGGGGGAAAAAACACACACACACAGCCATATCAGTAATGTCTTTCGATTCAGTCAAGGAGGATTTTTGGCAAACGACAGCTAGGAGTACTATCCGAGAAAGATGCCAGGCCATTTTCAACCAAGAACTCTTGAGCGACGTGATGTTCGTCGTTCGAGATTCCCAAGGCGGAAGTGAAAGCAAGACGATTCCAGCTCACAAGTTCGTGTTAGCGATCACTAGTCCAGTGTTTCATGCCATGTTTTACGGTGGGCTAGCGGAGACCAAAGATTCTGTGGAGATCTCAGAATGTGATTATGACAGCGTGTTGGAGTTGTTTCGTTTCATCTACAGGGACGAAGCAAACTTGAGCCCCGACAATGTTGCTGTATTTGGCGAAGAAATACTTGCTGCCTTCTTTGGCCGAGAAATGCTTTGGTTACCTACAAGAAAACCTGAACGCGTCAAACGTGTTTCACGTCTTGCCAGACGCGCTGAAATACGAAGAGAAAGATCTGTTGGATCACTGCTGGAAAGTGATCGAGAAAGAAACACAGGAAGCTGTGAAATCAGATGGATTCGTGACAATTGAGACGTCAGTACTGGAGGAATTGGTGGAGAATGATTCCATAAACATCAAAGAAGTAGAATTATTCCAAGCTATGAATTGTTGGGCAGGAACGGAATGTGAAAAGCAAGGCCTGGTAGCAGAAGGCTCTGTGAAAAGAAGGATCCTTGGAGAAAGGATCGTAAAGGGAATTCGTTTCCCGGTGATGGAACAAAAAGAGTTTGCTAGTGTTGTTCTATATTGTGGCATACTCACTCAGAAGGAGCGTTTCGACATGATGAAGTATTACAACTCTGTGCTGAATACTGCTGTAGGATTTCCTGAAGCCAAAAGAGGTACGCTTCTTCCGAAGCGAGTTTCTAGGTTTACATCAGTGGTATATAATCAAGGGTGGCAACATTCTAGCAATTTTTGGGATTGTATAGTTCTTTCTGTAGACAAAAACATTAAGATTCACGCAGTGTCTTTTTTTGGTGACAAGGATAGTAAATATTCAGTGTCGCTAAAGGTAGCGGATAACGAGGACAAAATTGTATTCGAAACTCAAAAACAAACATATTCAGTATCCCGGCACGTGCAGAGTGATATTGGAGATTATCAAGGCTTTGGTATAGTTTGTGAGCCTCCGATCGCTTTAAAAGCAAATACCAAGTACAATTTTAAGGCGGACATAGACGGTCCGCCTACCTGGTACGGGCAAAATGGGCAGTCCAGTGTAGAGCACTCTGGGGTAACATTTCTCTTTGCCCACAAAGCGGGGTACACCTGTGTTGAAAAGGGACAATACTCTGAATTTCTGTTTGCACTCGACTAAATCACACCATTGTACCAGCATTCTAGGTATCCGATGTCATGAACTAAAAAAATAATACATGTATTATTTCCATTTATTTACTAATAATTTCAGCGAAGTTATTGCCCGACCGAAAATGTAGCCATCGTGTAACTGTTTATATCATTGCCAAACGTGAGTTTCAGAAATATAAAAATTTCAAATTTGCAGAGTCCTTCTTTATGTTCACGCGTGAACCAAGTGGGTTCGTATTTCAGTAAAACTGGACCAAGGGTTCCCAACGAGAAACTAATGTTTAGGAAAACGCTTGGAAGACTTGGAATGGCGTTCTATCAAGTTGTAGTTTTATATTAAATTGTTAATGCCTGATGTATTTACCGTGTTTTTAAATAAAGATGATGATGATGATGATGAGATCTACTGTTTTTTAATATCATTTAAGTTCTGTTAACCCTATTCGGCCTGGGGGGGGGGGGCGGGGTGCCCGGCTAACTTTCAACATTCATAACTTCTTTAAGTGATGATCCGCATAAGAAGGAAAGTGCTGAACGGCAATGCACGATGGAATGTCAACTTTTTTTATTGTTACAACTAGTGATCTGATTGGCCTAGACTCGAAAACCGCTAAAAAGTTAAGGTTCAAAGTGCATTTTGTCTAATTACAATGTATTTTAAGGTTTCAAGTAATTTGAGACCCAATCGCACAACATGCAATTTTTAAAAGATATTGTATTTGGGGAACTTCATCAAATAAGCAAAATTATTAGCTATTGTCTTCTGCTATTCTGATTGGTTAAGCACAAAATTTATTTGACGCAAATGGATTTTCTTTATTTTTATACTGAAATATAATTATGAACCATCAGCCCCTCCTCTATTCTTAAAATCAAAGATGTTCTATGTGGGAAAGAGCAAATGCGGCAGAACAATGAAGTTTACGGTAGTTCTTATGTGGAGCATCACTTAATATGTTTTCAAACGCCATCAAACTTTGTGACTTTTCCTAAACTTTATCTAGCAACAATTTCATATGACAATTTTTCGATCACGTGACTTGATACTTCCATGGCAACAAGATTTTGACAGCCATGTTTTTTGAAATTTGCATATTTATACCTTTGAATGAAGAAAAACAATGTTTATTGGTATAACTTTTAAATTTTTACGTCATTTAGTGTTTATTTATTGGTTTTGATTAAGGTGGCTCCTAATAGTTTAAACATTCCCATCATGATACATCTATGATATTCAATCACAGCTACACCAGTAAAGTAAAGAGAAAACGTTTAGTACAGGTTTTGTAAACACTTAAACCAATGAACAAATTTAGGTGGCTACGACATCAAAAATTTGTTACCATGGCAACGTCAAAAGATGCCAAAAAGACCCCATTTTCAACCTTTTGAGGCTAATAACTTCAAAACTGTTCTGAGATTGTTTGATTTTTTTATATTTTCGTCTAATAAACATAACAAACATTTGTGCCAATTTTGAAAAAAAATCTGTACATAGGATTCAGAGATATGTCATTTTTACATAAATTTAAGGTAGCTCTGAACTCTATGTACATAATTTTTTAAAAAATTGTTTTTTAAAAAATTGCCAATTTAGCAAAAATATATCGAAAACAAAAACTTTCACCGTGTAGTTTATAAGTTATTAGCCTCAAATGGTCCAAAATAGCGTAGTTTTTAACCTCTTTTCGCGTTTCCATGGCAACGAATGATGACATCATTGGATACCACTTTGTTGACTGATAAAAGATTTACTGGTTTCAAGTAAAAGATTTTTAGCCACACCATCGGGCCAGCTGTAATGGAATGCAAAAGACGAGAGGGCTGAACAATATGGAGCCACCTTAATTTTGAGTCAATTTGGACGGTTTTTAAGAGGTTTTCAAAAATTTCAGAAATCCAAGATGGCGGATCCAAGATGGCGGCCGTATAACTAATTACCTAATAACTACGTCAAATGACGTCATCGTTCCATTGTGTGGACCGCAAAGGAGACAGTTTTCGACGTACTATGTACCCTCTTGGTTTCATTGTCAGCCTTAATGTTCTTGAAGTTACAAGGTGGGGGGGGGGGGGGGCACAATTTTGTTTGCATGAGCTTTTCGTTTCTTTTTTTCAGCTAAATATCTCAGCAGCAGAAAATTAGCTTATATTATTTCGTACTCAAACGGACATTTTTGATCCCTCCAAAAACCAAAGGCGTTAATTTTTCCGAGGTTAGGAAATTTTGAGAGGACATTTTAATAAAGAAAACTCCGAATGCCTTCCGAACAGTCCACGGAAACGATTCGTTGGGTGCTCCGAACTCCGAAGGCTTTCCGAACAGTCCACGGAAACGATTCGTTGGGTGCTCCGAACTACGAAGGCCTTCCAAACAGTTTACGGAAACGATTCGTTTGGTTCTCCTGATTGGATGCAGTGTGGAT
Source organism: Dendrophyllia cribrosa (assembly GCA_024195265.1). Lineage (NCBI taxonomy): Eukaryota > Metazoa > Cnidaria > Anthozoa > Scleractinia > Dendrophylliidae > Dendrophyllia > Dendrophyllia cribrosa. The sequence continues at coordinate 29,999,445 of JAJLRJ010000004.1, read as the reverse complement.
GTTGTGGTAGTATAGTACTCAAAGCGGAGATTTTTCAATAATTTACTTTATCTTTCGTGTCTTGCTATATTTGGGTACAGAAGAGTGCGGAGAGAGAGAATACCAATTATAAACAGTTAGTATATAATGAAAAACGTTTTAAATGACACAAAAATATAAAAGGTATTAAAAAAACAATGTTACTTAGCTTTATTATCCTTTCATTAATAAGATCTAGCAAGCTTATTTCTTAATCGGATTGATTTACAATTCTTGGAATTTCTTGATCGATAATCGTATATTGGTTGGATAAGTTTTTTGGACTATTATGGATAACATTTGTTGTTTAGTTTAGGTTAATGTTATTAAACAAATATTGTAATCGGTACTATTGCTTTGAAGTGTGATGGCTATTTTTGCATGGGTGTCACGTGTCACGTGCTCTTTATTAGTTTAAACCCAAGGAATCGTTAAGCATCGTCAACGTAAGCGAGAAAACACGCCATTATCTTTCACCTGAAAGGGTCGAAAGGGACTTGGTAGCCAGATGTTAGTGACTCAGTTGGAAATCCAAAACACGTTCACAAACACTATATTCATGGTGTTCTGAAACTCTAAAACTTGATAGCAATTACCTCGTGATAATAATAATAATTATAAAATTTTTATAGCGCTTACATTACAGAGTATCCTTAAGCGCTTTACAATATTAAAAACTATAAAAACAAAACCTTCAAATTTTCATTTCTTTCCTAAAATTTAAAAAATTAAAGTGATGCAGTTTGAATCATGATTCGCACACTTCACCGCCTGATTTGAACACAATCATGTTTCGTTCGTGATCAGAGTGAGACTAAACATGTTTCCTTGTGAACATAGCATAAGGTGTTCACTGCAAGGTTCGTCCAGTTTCTCCGTTGTTGAGTGCAGAGCAGCCCTCGAGCATTAAAGCGACCACCTTCGGTTTTGCATTTTGGGTGATACCTTACGGAAGGTTCATTACTGTGTATGTTAAATGGAACTAGTGAACTGGTGCTCTTAACAGTTTATTAGTCTATTCGCTCTTTGATTAGTTAAGTCACACATACCCAATATTAATTGAAGTAAATGTTCTACGCATACAATTGCATTGTATAACACAGTGTTATTAACTAGGTTTGAACTTCTCGTCATATTACTAAAACTTATTGTTAACACTTATAATTGTTGAATAACGAACACCTATAGCTAGATTCTGGCTACATGTTTTGTGATTGGCTAAAAAATCTCGCGCTACTTTATCAACCAATCAGTTATCCGAACGCTAAGTTCTCAATTCCTGGCTACTCACTTTACGGAAACGATAGAAAAAAAGGTGGCGGAGGCATCATGGCTTTAGTATCATCTTCACTGGCCAAGAAAAGACTTACGCCCACTGAGAACTACAAGACGCTGGAATTAATTGCATTGGAAATTAAGACGGATGCTCGTAATATGGTAATTATTGGAATTTAGAAATCTATGCGGTGACTACCAGCTATTACTTGAGAACGAGCTCAGTCAGGTTTGTTATTGGGCTAGTCTCCAAAGTAACTCTGTAGTGGTTATTTTGGTGATCTGAACCTGGACAGATAAAGACCAGACAAGCGTGAGGGCAAATTACTACTGGATCTCGAAATTGAACAGGGTTTTACATGCCTTATCTTAAAACCTACTAGAGTGGAACGTCGTGGAACAATAACAAGTCATAGTCTCATTGATGTTTTGTTGACAAACAGGCCTGAATTATTCAAGCAGAGCGGCAATTACTATCCTGCTTTAAGTGATCACGCTCTCATTTTCGGAATAGTTCAGGACAGGATAAAATCAAACAAGCCCAAGATAATTTTTTTTTCGCAGCTTTAAAAATTTCAATGCTGAGACTTTTAATCAAGATTTATCCCTACCTCCCTGGCATGTCGGCGAAATGTTTGAGGATGTAGAAGATCAATTGTTTTACTGGAATACATTGATGAAGGACATTGTTGACGAGCACGCGCCAGTTAAAACAATGCGAGTTAGGCCCGGTTCAAACGTCAATAGATTTCGTTCATTTGCATTAGATTCGGCACATGTGAAGTTCGACGTTTGAACCGGGCCTAAGGGACCGCGACGTCCCGTACATGACAACAAAATGGAAAAACGCCATACGAGTGAAACGGAAAGCTGAAGTAAAGTACCAACAGAATAAAACTGCTGTGAACTGTGAGTACAAATGGAAATGCAGAAGTGAAGCTACGAAGCAAAGAAGATTGGCGATCAAAGAGTATTGGAAGACAAAATCTGAAGATCTAAGAAGAAACCCTCGAGATTTCTTCAGAACTTTCAAGCCATTCATTAGCGACAAAGGTATCAAGTGCAATTCAGACATTGAATAAACATCGAAGGAGATATTATTATGGATCAAATTAAAATCACAGAGACATTGGCAGACTATTTCGCCACTATTGCCGATGGTATTGGAGGAACAGATGCAGAACTATGGAATTTGAATGACTTTAGTGATCATCCAAGTGTGCAGTTAATAAAGGAGAAATCGAGGAGGTGTGAAACGTTTGACTTCCAGGAAATAAATCCGACGCAAATGAAAATCGTGCTGGAGTCTCTTGACGTAAATAAAGCTACCGGCCATGACGGCATTTCTGCTAAAATCCTGAAGGCCGCAGCCGAGGAAATATCTCAACCACTTTCGACTCTCTACAACTCGTACATCAAAAGGGGCCAGTGGCCACCTGATTGGAAGAAAGGGGACTGGACACCAGTCTATAAAAAAGATGACAAGCACATGCGCTAAGGAGAATTATAGACCAGTAACTGTGCTGTCATGTGTAAACAAAGTATTTGAACGTTTATTCGGCAACCAAATAACAACAAAGTATGATGATCGCCTTGGTGATGGCCTCACAGCTTACCGAAAGCACAATAGTTGTGAAACATCAATTGATTGGCCTTGTGGAAGATTGGAAACTGGCTATGGACAATCGTCTGTCAGTGGGAATATTATCAACAGACATGTCCAAAGCATTTGATAGCTTACATCCACCTCTTATGCTATGTAAGTTAAAAGCCTACGGTTTCCAAGACAGAGCACTGGATTTGTTGTGCAGCTACTTGTGCAGTCGCTTGGGGAGAGTGCGCATTGGATCGGTAACTAGCTCATGGAGAAACCTGGAACGAGGCTGCCCTTAGGGATCGGTGTTAGGACCGCTACTGTGGAATATATTTCAGAATGATCTTTCATACAACGTAGATTTTGGGTTATCAATGTACGCGGACGGTCACCAGATCTATGTGAAAGGTAAAGACATATGTACTGTAGTCGCGAAACTTCAGTTAAAGACCCGGGAAAGGAGGTTTAATTTGAGTGACATCTTGGATGGATGTAGTGGCTGCTACCTTTGCAGTTCATGATTTTAAATTTTTTTAATTACATTTTTAATTACAAGATTTTTTTAGTATTTTGATAATTAGAATTAGAGTTTTGTGGTGTTTATGTTAGTGAGTTATCTATGGTAGTTTTTAATTCTAGTCTGTAGATTTTGGTCTCAAATTTTTATTGATTTGTTTTTGTATTTTTATTATATTTTAGATAGTTAGGTGTCCCCTATTAGCAGTGTGGACGTCCCTCTTCTAGATTTTGACTGACACGTTAATAAAGTCATTATTTATTATTTATTTTTTTATTTGTAGTAAGGACTTGTTGCACTATAATGAAGTTGACGGATCGATGAATTAAGGCATGTCTAATATTTCAACAAAGATATTTAATTTGATTCCCTTTTAATACAACGTCTTTCTCCTGTTTTGTTGTTGATTGTTTTTGTAATTTGTTAGCGTTTTCTTAGCTTTTATGCGGAATGAAATACATCAGAACTTTTCTGTAATGTGCGACAACTATTGTATAGTCAAAGAATTCAATTTCCCTTGACCGAAACATATACGAGTCAGTACACTATGAAGACGGGATAAATGCGTTCATCGTGGCAAATATTATTCTCTACACATAAACAAAATCAAAGGGCTCTTAAAGCTATCTCGTTAATGCGTTAGAACGTGAGGTTAATAATAAAAAAAAAGAATTGATAGTGAATATGGTAAAGATACCGTTGTAGGGCACCTTTACAATAAGTCTACTCAAAATACGTACATGAAAACATCACATGATGCAAATCAGCCAATATAGAAATTTATGTTCGCGAAATGGGCGTAGTTTTATTTTAGTAGCCATTTGGGGTATTAAAAACAGGAAATCACTATTTTTCGATTACAAAGTTTACATTTTCACGCTAGTGACTAAAATGGGGTCTATAATTTGGTTATACAATAGACGTGTCGTGTTTAGAAAATGTTATAGGCTGGGCCTTATCATTATTATTATTATTTTTTTTTTGCAAAAGGAGGGGAACCCGTGCCCCTCTGCTAACAACTTTTCTGTACAACATTAGGGGGTCTGTTCTTATCAGTGCTCCACTTTTTCAAGGCCAAAAGCCAGAATAGTCCTCAACTTCGATGACTAAGGAGAGCTTTTTTTTTCACAAGATTTGGTGCTGTTTTTTCACCACAAGCAAGAAAGCGTATGGTAACCATCTGTCTTCGCTTTGGTGAGTGCGTGCTTTTCAATTTTGTGGTTTTGGTTTTGGTCTCGCGAGTTTTCTCGCCCTCGCGTTACGTGGAGATGGTCGCGCGTCCCGCGCACCAGCCGTTCGCCCACACTAGAACTGTCCGCTTGATAGCGCAGGAAAACCTGGCTCTTGATTCGCTCAGTATAGTGCAGTCGTTACCGGACTTTAAGGAAGAAATCGTTGGGGTTGTACCCCTCTACGGAGGAATGTGCTTCGACATAACCCTCCGATCTACAGAATCGGCCACGCGGTTGGCGGCATTGGGCTTTGACTACGAAAGCCGCGTTATCCCTTTACGCCTTTTAGGGCAAAAAGCACTACACGACTATACGTGTCATGCTTCGTTCCCGTTGAATTCCCCGATGAAAACCTGCTACAACTCCTGGAACAATACGGCGACCTCAAAGGGCGAGCAGTCCGCCGGCTTTGCTTCAAAGCCCCGGGCTACGAGCACATCGAGAACGGCATCCGTATCGTAGAATTCATACGTTTACAAAAGGCAGTGCCACGCAGATTAGTCACTCAAGGGCTCGAGTTTTTTTTTTAAGTACACGAGACAGCCAATACTATGCTGCCGGTGCCTGTCTTCCGAGCACGTTGTTAAAGACTGCCCGAAAGCGAAACGGCGCGAAGCGAACCACGAGGCTCCAGCGCCCGGGGGGGGGGGGGACACCAGAGGCCCTCCCGGCCCCCACTACCGCAGCCAGCAACGACACTCCCCCCCCCCCCCCCCCCCCCCCCCGTAACCAAAATAGGCCATTTGCACGATGGCGTCATTCGTTTTTCCTTTCTTATTTAAATTTTGTAATCCAAGGAGCCATCATTCGCAGTAAAGAGCAGTGGACAGAGCTGGGGGAAAAAACCGACCAAGTATTTCTACCAGCTTGAAAATCAGCGACAGACACGCGACTTAATTACAGAGTTACGTGCCAACAATTCAACTGTGACTTCCGATAAAAATATTCTTCGCGAATGTCGCGATTTTTATCGTAACCTCTATTCGGCTAAGCAAGTTTATTTATCTAGCCAAGACTGGCTTTTAGACCAACTGGATAAAACTCTGGCATCCGAAGACCACGAGAAATGCGAAGTTTACCTCACCCTCTTCGAGTGTCAAGAGGCCCTTTCACAAATGCAATCAGGCAAATCGCCGGGAGCCGATGGATTTCCGGTTGAATTTCATCGTCGCTTCTGGGGTCTATAGAGGTTTTGCACGGCAGCCATGTTGCATGGCAGGAACAATAGATTATTTTTCCTATGGGAAAGAAAGTTCTTTCTAATGCAAAACATTTTCATTGTTCCTGCAACATGGCTGCCGTGCAAAACCTCTATTCACGGTGGGCACAGAAGCCTCAAAAAGTGGCAAGGGTAATAATTTTTTTCTGTTTGATGTTGTTAACGTGAAATTTCACAACAGCCAAGGACTCATGTTCACAAATCGAATATTTTCCATTATCTTTTTTTTTTGCAATTTTTGGCGGGAAAATGACGTCATAAAGTAGGCGCCAAAAAAATAACTTGATATTATGGGATATCTGATGACAATTTCTGAAAGTATCTCGCAAATATGTTGATCCGATCAAAAGATATGACATTTCAAAATTTGAATTTCCCGCCCATATTCTGCTGGGGTCAAAGTTCATTTAGAATCAAATCGACTGAAAACTTGCGCTTCAAACTACTTTAACAGTTTTGAACCTAGGAAGCTGAAATTTTACAACAATATAGAAGTTATCATTGGCAAAAATCCTATGATTTTTGTTTTTCAAGTTTAAGTATTTTGGCGGGAAAATGACGTCACAAAGATGGCGCCAAAATGTTAAATTACTATTATGGGATGTCTGATGACCGTTTGTGAAAGTACACGCCATAATAATTTCAAAAGTGAAAAAAGTTGGTAAATATGTTGATGCGATCCAAAGATATGGCATTTCGAAGTTGGTATTGCCGCCATTTTGTTACGACGGAAATATATGCCACTTTTTGAGGCTTCTGTGCCCACCATGATTAAGTCACGATTTAGTAGACATGCTAAATATGCTAAATTACTCTATTAAACACGGATCACTCTCTGACACACAACGTCAAGGAATTATCCGCCTGCTTTACAAGAAGGACGACAAGTTAGACTTGAAAAAACTGTTAACCAATTTCTCTGTTAAACACAGATTATAAAATTTACACCGCTTATTCTCAGCGAAGATCAAACATGCGGGATTCCTTACCGCAGCATTTTTGAAAACCTTTTACAATCGACTATGTAAACCATCAACAGCTTTCGGCCGCTGTTATTAGCCTGGATCAGAAAAAGGCTTTCGACCAGGTTAATCACGGCTTTTTGCAACGCGTTTTAGAGCGCTTTAATTTCGGCCAAAATTTCCGTCGCTGGGTAAACATTGTTTACACTCAACAAAATTTTGTACGGGAATGCTCCGCCCTGAGGTCCACCTTTCATATACCGTTTTTAACAGAAAAGGTACCCCTTTCATATACCTTTCAGTGAAAATGGTACCCCTTTCATATACCTTTCATTGAAAATGGTACCCCTTTCATATAGCCTTTACGTGCGTCTGTTTGAGATATTTTGAAAGGCTCTTTTTATAATACTTAAATCACAGTTTTCCCTACGTTTTTTATATTTCAACTCGTGTTTTCGCTCCCCTTTCCTATTCTTCGTGAAATCCCTACCCTTTCATATACTTCAACTCGTGAAATGGCGACCCTTTCATATACCTCCAGCCTAAGGGACGGACCATTAGAAAAGTGATGGGGGGGGGGGGGGGGGGGTGGGGGATTTTCAGTTTGCACGAATTTTTTTTTTCGCCCATTGCTTGTGCAGGATTTTTTTTTTTGCAGGTAAAACCCTCTGCACGAATTTTTTTTTTTCAGACAAATATTGCTTTGTTTTTCATTTACTAATTAAAAAAAAAGGTGTAATACTTAAAAACCATTTTTGACCATTACGTATATTTAAAAAATATATATTAGGAATAGTCCGCTACGTTGCATAAGTCTATATCCTATTATGGAACGCATGAAGCAAACACAACTTGACACCAGAATTACACGCCCGTTGTAGAAAAAATATGCAGTGTATCTTGAATTCATTGAGACATACACGAGACCTCCTCTCTACAACACTAAAAGAACTGTTCTTTATGTCAGAAAATATCATACATGCTATGAAATTAAGAATAAAGCCTCAGAAAGAAACACAACTTAACGTCGGATCGAAACTACACCAATGCTATTGGTTCAATTAAACGAGCCAATGAGAAAACGGAACATTCGATCCTTCCCAAGAGTACAAAAGCGGCAAACATTTCATGTACAACGGAATAATTTCATATTATTCCGCGAGACAGTTACTTATGGGAGCAACTGATGAGGTTCACCTAAGAACCGAAACTCGAGTCTTGCTTAAGAAAAACGTAAGAATTCACTAGCGTCCGTGAGATTTTCAATACAGATCATCATATCTGTTCAAGCCATGTCGGGATGCAATAACGCCATGATGAAACAACGGAGGTTCTTCAAGCTCCAAGAAACACTTCTCAGAAACAGAACTATATATAAAACAAGGAGCTAAAACAGAGGCGGATCCAGGGATTTCTGAAAGGGGGGTCCGGGTTCATGCCTGCCCGGAAATTTTTCCAATTTTACCCTCTGAAACGCCATTTCCAGCGCTCCTGAAACTCGAAAAGCGTTTGTTAAAATTGACAATCAGTCAATTGGTGGAGGTGAAACAACTGCGTATAAAACAATTTTATTCTATTATTTTTATGAACCACAAGGGAGACACAGGTCTGAAAGGGGAGGTCCGGACCCCCCCGCCACTGTAAAACCACTGTAAAAAACATAAAACACTGTAAAACATAAACTGCAAGAAGTCATGATTCCAATAGAGACACGGCAGCTTCAGACTTTGATCTTAGACGCCTACATCCGTGGTAAAGATCCACTTTCTCACAAGTCTTGCACACCGCAGACTTTGACACTAAATCACGGCAGAGGCGTAGCCAGGAATTTTTCAGAGGTACGCACAATCAATTTCCAAACACTCCCCCTACCTCCTCCCCCACCCTCAAGTCCCAAATCTTTCTTTTTTCTCGACTTTTTCAGGTACGCACGTGCGTACGTGCGTACAGGTAGCTACGCCCCTGCACGGGCTGAGAGATTGACTGATCCTAGCATATTCAAAACAATAACAAAAACTGCAGCCGATCACTACATATCTTGCAACAAAAGTTAGCCAAAGAAGCCCTAACATATGCCAAGAGAGCTAGCATAACGAAGGCATAGAGAAACAATAATTCCATAAATGGCTACACAGCATGAAAATCTCCTGTCACTTAAGAGATTTTTATCCCAAAGATCATCAAAGAGTCATACAATACATATCGAGCATGCAAAACTGAGACAGAGATAATAGTGACTAGTCACAATTCTATATTGGTGATCTAAAGGGAACAAATATCTCGTAGACCTTCTTGGGAAAGCATTTCTAAAGGCTTCTTTATACATTTTGCGACTAGCGGGAGTCGTGTTTGGCCTGTCACCTTTATAATACTATTTATAAATAATAGTATAGGAAGGCCCCAAGAATGTTTTGAATTTTTGAAACGCCAAGAGCGCTATTTTCAATAGGCACTTTGGCAGCTTTTATATATTAAATAACAACAATATAACAATAATAACAACAATAATAACAATATATTAAATAACAACTACAATAGGACTTCTCCTTCTGCATGAATTTTTTTTTCTTTGCCTTGAACTTTGCACGAATTTTTTTTCCTGGCATTTTCCCTTGCACGAATTTTTTTTTGGTTTTTTCCCCACCCCCCCCCCCCCCCCCCCCCCCCATCACTTTTCTAATGGTCCGTCCCTAAAAAAGTTCCCCTTTCGGGCGGAGCATCCTCGTATAGCCCATTATAGGGAGTACCCCCCCCCCGCCGGGAAATTTTCCTTCCGCAAAAATTTGCTCGTGCACGGTAGCTAAATCACCAAAACTATGACGTCTTTCCCATAGTATTGCATAATCAAACCGTAATAGCGATGATTCAGTATTCCAAAATAGAACAAACCCAAAGTTCATGCTATTTTGCTCTGCCATATCGCTCATCAGTAAAACACAAACTTTCCCGTCGCATTTAACTTCCTTAAAACGTCTCCATTCGTAAAAGTACACCGTAAAATTCTCAAACTGCGTTTCCCAAGAAAACGCATTTGACCTATTTTTACTCTTCTAAAGCAGCTTTAATGGCTTTACGAAAAATGATTGAAAATTTGAAACATTGATATTTCTTGATAGGTAACGTGAGATATCGAAACTTAATAAGAACTTTAATACCTTTGCGGTGACGTAATGTGAGATATGACAAGTTCATGACAAGTTCTGACATCCCCATACCCTAGGAAATTAACAATAGGTCCGGGGGTGCTCCGATCCTCAAAAATTTTAGTGGCGGTATGTGACGCCCTTTTTGAAATCCTAACCGGTTTAACCAACCATATCCTCAATACCCTATTAAATATAGCTTCTATAAAGAAAAAATAAGTAACCCCCCCGGACAAAAGTTAACAATGGACCTTTGTTAGCAACTTTTGTCCCTTTTTGTACTGATTCCTAAATCTCGTTTATGCGCATGCACATTAAAGAGATAAAAACGATCAGAGTTACTGAGTTTCTTTACGTGATAATTGACGAAGGCCATTGTAAACTCTGTAACTATGTACTTGCAATAATAATTACGATTTTCAATTCAGCGATAGTAATTTCAACAACAACAACAACAACAACGTTTACTCGTACTGTAAACATTTCGGGATTACTTTGGTTTTGTATCGTATGCTTTGGGATTGGTATAAAATATATCTCGCGCCACTTTCTCAACCAATCAAAATAAAACCAAAACCAATCGTGATCATGACTTGCTCGCACGCGTTTTCCCGCGCTTGCCGCCGGCTACATGTATTCGCTTCGAGTTCTGATTGGTTCATTGAATTGTCTGCACCCGTTGTGATTGGCCAGAGTAATTAGTTTGGTTTTAATTTCACTACACTCAATATTCTCAAACTCATTAATAATCCATCAGGTTTGAACAAAAAAAAATTCTTAGCGTGACGGTGGTTTGGAAACCCGATGTTAATTAGCAGAGATTTTCGCCATTTATTCCTTCGTTTTCTCCGTATATATAATGATCGGTTTGAGAAGTATAGGAAACACGCTCCAAAGGGTGTTTCATCAGGTATTGGCCGGTGAATATTTCGATATTTTTGTTGAGCTTTTAGCGTGTTGCCATGGCAACACTGTGGATTGTAAATCAGTATGCAATATTTGTTTTCGTTTATTTTTGGAAAATCTAGTCATTAGATTTTGTCCATCATTTGTCTCCAGTAAACTCGTAAAAATATTTCGCCAAGTTTGTTTTTCTAAAAACTTTGCGCCGGCGGACTTACGTAAGCAGCCGAAATTAAAGAGCGCGCGCAAACTGTATTCAGCCACCTTAAAAACTTAGTTTGATACTGTGATGCTATAAATACCTCACCAGAGTCTACTTTTGATGATTGAATCCTCAAGTGTGACCATTTAAAACAACGAAACCTACTGTGCTCCCTTGTATTACTGTTTACTGAGAATGCTGTACAAGGTGGTTCCGAAACTTGAGTCTGACTGTTGGTAAAACCCTAAATTAAGCAAGTGAGAAGTATTTCGTAGGCACTGTTTACGCTATACAAGGTGGTTCTAACTTGTCAATTTGTCAGTCTGGAAAATTCTTAAAAGCTGTCGAGCATGAAGTATTTTTCTGTGGTGCTGTTTCAGTTTTGTGGCTGCAGAAAATGGTTTAAAGTGTTAAAAATGTGCCCGCTCAAACAAAAGCAATTGAGCTGTACTATCTAGCGATGCTATGGATTCAAGTGATCACGAAGAATGGTGAATAACTGGTCATGGACTCTGAAGTGTATGTTTCCATAATTAACTCTGGGAGTGAAAGGGTTAAAGAATCTCATCCAAACGGCATCGATCACGCGCAAGACGTTGCTTGGCTCTCATAAACGCTTGCTTTATGGCGTTGAATTCACCAAGAATGAGTGTACACTGCCCGAGTCACGTTTTTTCCGTCGCATGGATCTTCAATGCGAATGTGAGGACGGGTCTACTTTTTGTCACAAGGGACACTTTTGGTACTGGCCAAACGAACCGACAGCACATTGTACCAGTTAAATTCGCAATAAAAATTTAAAAATCCAGCAAGGAGACTGCCAAGGGTTTCGTTGTTAGATTATTTATATGAGGTAACAAATGACGGAAGGGAGGCGCTGATCAGCTTATCGGCCATTACGGTGGCGCCTAATGATGTACTAAAATTGATTGGGTCGGCGGTTTGCAGAGACGGAAAGACTGGTGGGCTGCAGCCTGTCTGTAAGTAGTAAATCACCAAGAGCACCACTGCGAAACCTGGAATAAGACAAAATAATGAGCAGTGTTTGTAGTTGGTTCATTCGAGCTGGACAATTGTAAAACATTTCATTTCCCGTCTGAAATGATTTTAACATTTGCTACAACATTCGTTCAACACTGTTGAACCAAATGATCACCCAAAGCAAACGCTGAACCAAACGATGAGCAGATCTTTCAGCATCGTTGAAAGATGTTGAATGTTGTTGCAAGACTGTGGAAAGTGTGTTGAAACAAATTTAAGTTGGTTCAAATTTTGCTTTAAATGTTAAAGCTAGTTGTAGCAACATAGCATTATCATCAATTTTGTTTGAGCTGCTGGGTTTAAATTAAACCAATATAAATTTACATTTTTGTTTTAATTTTGCCGATGCGTTTCATTTTGTGATTACTCACACGACACAAATTTCAATTTTTATCAAAAGCAGAATGTCCGTCATTATGGATGGGAAATCTTGCGAACTATTCTACTGTCGATGAGTTCAAAAGAAGCGTTGCTAACATCACCAGCAACACATTAAACGGATACTTTTTGCAGTAAAGTGGAGAGTAAATTGACTTTCCATCGTGCATGTGAGTCTCACACCTTGCATGCGCAGAAGGGACCACAGGGTACCTTTCATTTCGTCAAAAAAAAAACAAACAGCAAAATGGCCACTTTATCAGCTTACCCGATAGATTGTGGTCGCGTGCATCAGTGATTCTTTAAACCTTGGCCGAGTGGGATAACTGCCTCACTGATAAGCTGAAAGGACAAACAAGAAACAGCTTGAACTGTATGGGAAGAAAAACGGCGCCAAACTCGAAAATAGAATATAGGGTCTATTGGGCAAATGCCACCATGTTTTGTTTTTACCACTTCGTTTACCACGGTAAATGCGGTTACACGCACGTTTTTTTACCGCGGTAAAGCCTTTACAATTCACTCTGCGGATCCCTTTTAATGTCGAACGGAGCAACGTGATTGGTTCATTTTAGTTACCAGGGTAAATGTCATGGGCGCTTCATGGAGAATTTACCATGGCAATTCACCTCAGGAAAGTCGGTCACACGTGGTAACAGGGTAGTTTACCGTGTGTACTGCCCCTACCAAATAAAATAACGTACTCATTCTAGGGTTTGTGCATGCTCGCAACTGACTTCACAGAGAACTGTAAGGATGAACAAAAATCAAACTCTTTAAACGACTGTAAATTGCATCTAAAGCAGTACGGCTAAATATTGATTAAATATACGTTACGTTTTTTGCTTTTTGGGGGCAGTTCAGTTGCTCACCACTTTGGCAAGTTAATTTTAGGCCATTGTAATAGAAAAAAAACGCAATTACGTAACTTTAAAAAAGTCTATTCCAGTGCAATACGTATTATTTACAGTTGGTTATTTTCCTGCTTTTCCTGGTGTGTAACTAATTACCGCTTTTGTTTTTAGTAAGCTGTTTTATTGTTCCACTGTATGGGGCAACACATCTAAAACAAATGTAAAAAGACTACAGTTGGTGCAGAACTTTGCCGGCAGGATAGTTCTTGGCCTCAGGAAGTATGATAACATTTCTGAAGGCTTGAAGTCGCTCAAATGGCTTCCCACTCGCGTGAACTAAGGCATGGCTCCTCGTGTAATATCGGGTTTTCATCATTTTTTCTAGCTTTATTCAGCGACCCCTAATATTTGATCTTATAATCATACACTAAGAAACAAAACCATTTTTGGATGATACCCTGTGTCTGTTGGGGTCACACGACCAGCAACGCCCTAAATTATGCAAAATTTGGAATTTTCAGATTACGGCATGAAAATTCAATTACAAGCTCCCGTTTTTCCTTCCTTAGTCTTCAATTTACAGAGTGATACGTCGAATTAAACGGGGAATTTCGAAAACTGTTATTGCTGCATAATTATTCATTGTTTTCCTCTAGTCATTTGGAAAACCCCGATTAGTTCCATAAACCCTGTGCTAATGGTCATTGATAGAAAACAAATTAAGTAGAAAAATAGTTTTCCAAAATCTCGTAAATTTGGATCGAAAAAAATTGCTAAAAATTGGGCGTGGCAAGTCACGTGACGTAGAAAGTCCATTCATGTAAGCAAAAAACTTTTTTTCAACAATTAAAAGACTCTTAGAAGTCAATAAGTCAAATATGTTTTAAAATAAATCAGCCCCCTTTAAATCGAACGAGACCCATTCCTTAATTCACCCGAGCATTGCCGATAAACTTTTTTAAACGACTCCATTATGGTACACAAGTGCCTAAATGGACGAGTGCCAGACTACTAGTCAAAAATTCACACGTAGACTAGATGTTCACGACAGAAATACACGATATAAGAAAGATTTGAATCTACTGAGATGCAGATTAAAATCTGGGCAGAGATCGTTTGCCTATAGGGGCGCTACATGTTGGAACAGACTCCACAAAGATCTTAAAGAAGTAGCGGACTGCAGTATTTTAAAGAAGAGACTTCTAAATATGCTCTTAGAATGATTTTTATTTGTCTTTTTATTTGTAATTGGTCTTAATTAGTATATTGTGGCTGAAAAGCCCTGTAAAGGGAGCTTCAATAAAATGTATGTATGTATCCTTTTTTGACGAAACAATGTAACTGTCGTATTAATAAGAACCTAAGCATAATTATGATTGTGAATTCATGAATAATAATACACATAGTGTCAAGTCATTCTGCCTCCCAAAACAAAAACAAATATGAAGATTGATTATGAGGATATAGACAGCCACGGCGAAAAAAAAAAAACCATTATTTCGGGCCAGCCCTGTTTATAAGGAGCTTGGGTAACCCTTGCACTCTCACGTTTTCAGTTGTTTGTTTCCTTTTTGTTAGTAATTGAAAATTTTATGATGTCTGTTCCTTGTTTTACTTGCCATTTTCCAAGTTAACAATCAAATCAAAGACTCTTACACTGTACATATCTTTAAACAACCTTATAAGAATACTTTTCCGTTTGAAATAATCACGCGTTTCAAAGTTCTCATTATTAATAAGTAAATTAAGGCATCTTATTTCTCCACACAGTATAAATGTTGTCTTTTGTCTTTGACAAAAAAAAGTTGGTCATAAATATCTAACATACTAAAACTATGAACTAAATTTTGATCTGTGATGCAATTTTGTTGCTATTTATAGTTTGTACTTGTTGGTTTGCTGTTGGTTATCTTAACTGAAAATAAAGCTATTCAAAGACAACAAAGTGGTGGTGTTTTTTGCTGCAAACTCCCTTTTTCAAGAAGGAAAATGATGTTGACCCTCCCCTTATAATAGTGTAAAAATTCAGTGAACAAAGATTATGCACTTACTATTATACTGTACTGGATACACAATTGATTTAAACAGCTGCGGTACAAGTTTGCTAAATTTCTGAACTACATATTCAGTTATAATTCGTTTAAAATTAGGTGTGCCCTGGCTCGTGGGAAACAGGGGCTCGAGGGGTTCGTATAAACCTTTCTACAGAGCAAAAACATTTTCAGGTATACAAACACCTCAGATGTGTCTCAAATGTAAACTAAAAACACTCAAATGGCACATGGTGGTGACCACAGATTCTTTGCCTTTACTCATGGTCACGCGCCGCTGTGACGTGGGTCAACTGGCAAACGTTTGAATTTGAGCTCAATCTTTGATTTTATCTCTATTTTTGGCTGACTAGATCTTCTCCAGATCCTACGTACACCGGCAGCGTTTTCGTTTGCGGTCCTTTGCTTCTTATTTTTTTATAAATTACGGCAATTCGGCTAAAGAAAAAGATCACGGGAATTCCTGCTAATCCTGGGATAAATGGCTTAAGCAAAAAAATCTTTTTTTCTTACTATTAATAGGTTTGATTCACCACTCAAACAAAAAACCCTTAAGACTAGCAACATGTCATCACTATTTTATTTGCCAACAGGCATATGCATCAAGATCTGGGGGGAGGGTATTAGTTGCTGGCCAATATTTAGTGCAAAGGTGAAAGTTGCATGAAAGCCAACTTCAAGGGGCGGTGATTTTTAAAACTAGACAAGAGAGGTGGAGTTAGAACAGCTAGTGACAGTTAGTAGTCGAGGGTCAGTTCATCTAGGGTGCTCAACTTTGATACCATTGTCTATCACGTGACCTGGCCAACCCTAAACCTGGGACCTAACCCTAAGTTAGGCCTGGTCCTGAGCTAAGTTACCCCCTACCCTAGAAATTGTTCTAGCCCTAGAATCTTAACTCTAACCCCAGATTAGAACTATCCCTAACCCTAGATTTCGCCGGGGGGTGTCAAAAGCCCTGGTCACCTGACCTCCATTTTTCTTGATTAACCCATTGACGACGGTGACTTTTTACGTTTTTGAGTGATTTTCTGCATACAAACGAGCCATAGGATTTCGTGACTCCATATTTGGGGTTACCATGAAAAGTGCTGCTGTTCTAAAACACTGAAGGCTCGAGTTTACAAGAAACGTCATTCTGACGTTGTGTTTTTGCTTCGTTAAGCGATACGAACAGATCAAATATGGTTTGTATGCGATTTTTGGTAAGTTTACAGCCATTTTTCATCGTTAGTAGCTGCCTGATGAGCATCATTAAGCGTGAATTGAAGGTAGCTAAGAGTCCACTTTCTCAATGGAGCGAGTTAGGTGTTGTACTTCGTTTACAAATTTGGCTCGTTGCTCATTGAACTGGAAAAATGGCCGCCACAAAACGAAGCAGCTTTGGGACGGAACTCTGGGTGAATTTCTCGACCTACCACGGCATATTTTGGAAGTTGCGACCACTGAAGAACACAACAAGCGTGTAATTTCGGTGGTAGGTCGGAGTGGCTGTGGACTTAGTATAACTATGAAATATGTGGGGGACGAAACGAGCCTGTCAACAAATTCTCGATATTTCCCAGCATGCAGTGCAGTCGTGATAGTGTAAATCGAGGCAAGGCCAGGATGCACTAGAACGAGAGGCTGTAGCTCGGCCCGGCAACGAATAAGAGCAAAAAAAATCACTTCTAAGGTAGGACTAGGACTGAATTTTGCTGTGAATGTTGACTTTTGGGTTTTCAACGATGATTTCAAGAAAAAAAACTGAAGGCAAGAACGTGATTTTTGTTGTTTTTCTATGACGTTATAAAAACGGTCATTTTTGTTCTTCTCCAAATTCAAACGCTGATATTCTGCGAAAATCGCTGACTTTTTTGCGTTTATTGGGTGTCTCAATTTGAAGGACTTTCTAGTCAATGCACACAACTGCAATGTTCGCGCAACTGAGAAAGGTGCAATTTTTTAAAGCAGTGGAGTCTTATCGTTCCTCTAAGAAAGATTCTTGCCGGGACCGTCCTCAAAGGGTTAAAGGCTAGATCAACTGAACTGCAAATACCGTGAACGATCTATTGCGCCCGGAGGGAGGGGGGTACTCCCTTATATACGCTATATAGGTATGTGCCGCCCGATAGGGTAGGGTTTTATAGGTGCTCAGTCCTTAAATAGGGTATCCTGTTTGGTATTTTTGGTATTGTGGTCCTTAGATATTCCTTAGATAGGGTCACTAAATTGCAGTATCCACCCCAACGCGCAAAACGAAAAAGATATGGTCTGTTAAAACTGGGCCTTAAAAAGGGTATCAAATCTTGATTTTCTACCCTTAAAAGGGTCGGGACTTGAGAACCTTTGCGGCACACACCTATCCTACATTGTCGGGAGTACCTCCCGGGCTATTACGTCACATTGGAGCAAATCCAAACAGTGATAAGCAACAAACCACTGCAAGGACCGATCAAACAATGTAAAAAGGCATTCTCTCGAAATGGCACAACGGTCGGCCAAACCCTGCAAACCTGACATGATCAGCGCTCAAAAATAGAAAGCCGACACAGACAGCTGTATCGGGCTATTTGGCCCTTGTCAGTGTGCAGTAGCTTTAAAGGCTAGCTACGCGCCTGACTGATGTATATAAAAGGCCAGCAAATTGACCAATTTGTTACAAATATAAAATGTCAAAGAAATTTAAAAGAATGAAATCCTCCCGTGTTTCCATTTACCGCAGTTATTCATGTTTTCCAGCGAAGGCACTGGGTACCAAGTTCAGCGTGTGATATCACAATCCATGCGTGACTCATTACGTAACTCTTTCATCACTCGCGAAATCGAAAGCTGTTGAAACGAAACAAGCGAAAAAAAAAAAATACACAGCCATATCAGTAATGTCTTTTGATTCAATTAGGGAAGATATTTGGCAAACGACAGCTAGGGGAACTATCAGAGAAAGATGCGAGGCCATTTTCAACCAAGAACTATTGAGCGATGTGAAGTTTGTCGTTCGAGATTCCCAAGGCGGAAGTGAAAGCAAGACGATTCCAGCTCACAAGTTCGTGTTAGCGATCAGTAGTCCAGTGTTTCATGCCATGTTTTACGGTGGACTAGCGGAAACCAAAGATTCTGTGGAGATCTCTGACTGTGAGTACGAGAGCCTGTTGGAGTTGTTTCGTTTCATGTACAGCGACGAGGCGAACTTGAACCCCGTCAATGTGATGCAGTTGCTGTATTTAGCGAAGAAATACATGCTTCTTTCTCTGGCCGACAAATGCTCCTCTTACCTCCAAGAGAACTTGAACGCATCAAACGTGTTTCACGTCATGCCGGACGCGCTGAAATACGAAGAGAAAGATTTGTTGGATCACTGCTGGAAAGTAATGGAGGAAGAAACAGACGAAGCTGTGAAATCGGATAGTTTCGTGACACTCGACAGGTCAGTACTTGAAGAATTAGTGGAGAGAGATTCGCTAAACATCAAAGAAGTGGAACTATTCAAAGCGGTAAATTGTTGGGCTGGAAAAAAATGTGAAAAGCAAGGCCTGGTAGCCGAAGGCTCTATAAAAAGAAGGATCCTTGGAGAACGGATCGTTAAAGGAATTCGTTTCCCAGTGATGGAAGAAAAAGACTTTGCAAGCGTTGTCCTCGATTGTGGCATACTTTCTCATAACGAGTGCTTCGACATGATGAAGTATTTTAACTCTGTGCTGAATACTGCTGTAGGATTTCCTGAAGCCAAAAGAGGTACGCTTCTTCCGAAGCGAGTTTCTAGGTTTACATCAGTTGTATATAATGGAGGGTGGCCTCATTCTCACTCTTTTTGCGATTGTATATTTCTTTCTGTAGACAAAGACATTAAGATTCACACAGTGTGTTTTTTTGGCGACAAGGATAGTAAATATTCAGTGTCGCTAATAGTATTCTTGGATAACCGCGGCAAAACTGTATTTGAAGCGAAAAAACAAACATATGCAGTATCCCAGCACGCGCAGCGTAAAATTGGAGATTATCAAGGGTTTGATATAGTTTGTGAGCCTCCGATCGCTTTAAAAGCAAATACCAAGTACTGGTTTATCGCGGACATAAACGGTCCGCCTACCTGGTACGGAGAGAATGGACAGTCCAGTGTAGAGCACTCTGGGGTAACATTTCTCTTTGCCAACTATAGCAAATCGGCGTACACCTCTGTTGAAAAGGGACAATACTCTGAATTTCTGTTTACACTCGACTAAATCACATCACTGTAACAGCATTCTTACGGTACGTACCCCATGTCATGAACTAAAAAAATAATTAATTCATGTATCATTTCCATTTATTTACAAATTATTTTAGCGAAGTTGTTGTCCGAACGCAAATGTAGCCATGGCGTAGCTGTTATTGCTAAGCGTGAGTTTCATCGGGAAATATATAACAAATTGAAATTATTAAAAAGAAAATATTTGCAGAATCCTCCTCCGTGTTCACGCACGAACCAAGTGGGTTCGTTTTTCAATAAAATTGGATCAGGGGCACCAAACGAGGAAGTAATGTTTTATTAAACGCTTGGAAGACTTGGAATGGCGTTCTCTGACATCATTATCAAGTAGAAAATGACAAAAATAAAAGGTGATTATAAATAAGTGAGAAACAGATAATTAACATTATTTTGTAACTTATGTGAATCACTTGGCGCGAATCAAGTCTGATCAGTTGCACGTCAAAGTTTTTTTTGCGTTCTTTAATTAGAAACATCTCATGAAGACGGCAATCAAATTTATTTTAGCACTTTTTTTTCAGTAAATTCACCTATTCTTTCTGTCATTTTCTACTTGATTATGATGTCAGAGACATCGAAACGTCGTAATGCATTAATTTTTTGTATTTGTACTTAAAGTTTTTAACAAACCTTGTGTCATTCTAATACAGTTTGCATGAGCTTTTCGTTTTTTAAGCTGAATATTTCAGCAGCATAAAATGTTAGGGAAGGAAATCTTACCCCCCGAATTTACCAGCTGCTTTCTCTTTTCCGAAAACCTAGATGATCTTATTTCGTACCCAAAACGACATTTTTATACCTCCATAAATCAAAGGAATTAATTTTTCCGAGGCTATGAAAATTTGACGGGACATTTTACGAAAGAAAACTCGGAACTCCCGAAGGCCTCCCGAAGGCCTTCCGAACAGTCCACGGAAATAATTCCTTGTGTGCTCCTGATTGGATGTTGCGGTGGTGTAATAATACAAGCGGAGATTTTTCAATAATTTACTTTACCTTTCATGTCTTGCTATATTTGGGTACAGAAAAGTGCGGAGAGAGAAATATTCCAAATTATAAACAGTTAGTATATAATGAAAAACGTTCCAAACAAAAACTAAAATATAAAAGGTATCCATGTTAAAAATTACCTAATATTACTAAGCTTTATTATCCTTTAACTAGCATCTCTCAATCGGATCGATTTACAATTCTTGGAATTTCTTGACCGAGAATCGTATATTTGTTGGTTCTCTGACCATTATGGATAACATTTGTTGTTTAGGTTAGGTTAATGTTATTTAATAAATATTGTATTCAGTGCTATTGCTCTGAAGTGTGATGGCTCTTTATAAGTTCAGTCCCAAGAAATCATGATTTCTTGATAGACCACAAAACATCGTTAACGTGAGCGAGAACACACGCCAATATCCTTTACCTGAAAGGGTCTAAAGGGACTATGTAACCAGATTTCAGTGACTCAGTTTGGAAAGCCAAAAGACGTTCACAGATACTATATTCATGGTGTTCTAAAATTCTGAAACTTGATCGAAATTACCTCGTGACGCAGTTTGAATCATAAACCTGTTTCAATCCTGATTTGTGCAGTTTACCGCCTGATGTGAACACAATCATGATTCGTTCGCGATCAGACTTAACATGTTTCGTCCTAGTGTGAACACAGCATCAGGTGTTCACTGTAAGGTTCGTCCGGTTTTTCCGTTGTAGAGTATATATAGAGCAGCCCTCAAGCATTAAGGGGACCACCTTCAGCTTTGTATTTTTCTGGTGGTCCCTTACGGGGGGTTCAACAGTATATGTTAAATGGAACTAGTAAACATGTACTCCTTTCATTTATTAGTTTATTCGTTCTTCTTGTAAAACTTGTTAAGTCACATACACCAGAAACCCATAAATAGGTTGAAACGTGTAACTCGCATTCACAGCTTCCGAATATTCATTTTTTTGCTTAGTACCATATTTGGAAACCCCTCAGCCCAGGGAGATTGCGCAAGTTGTTCTAGCGAATTGATTGGTTAATATTTTTATCTTGATTTTCCAAATATGGCTGTAACGGATGGATGATTAAAGGCATGTCTAACATTTCAACAAAGATATTTCATTTGATTCCCTTACCGAAGTGTTTCTCCTGTTTTGTTGTTGATTGTTTCAGTTGTAATTTTGTTAGATTTTCTTAGCATTTATACAGAATGAAATACATCAGCGCTTCTTGTGTAATACAACTATTGTATAGTCAAATAAATTCCATATTCTTTGACCGAAACATATACGAGTCAGTACACTATGAACACGCGATAAATGCGTTCATGGTGGCTAATATTTATTCTCTTCACATTAACGAAACGCAAAAAAAAAAAAACGATCAGAGTTACTGAGTTGTGCGGTTATTACGCGTTAATTGGCGAAGGCCATTGTAAACTATGTAACTATGTACCTGCAACAACAATTACGAGTTTCAATTTAGTAACGAAAGTAAAATCGGGGTTACTTTGGTTTTGCATCACTATGGTTTGTGATTGCAAAAAATCTCGCGCCACTTTCTCAAACAATCCGCGGAAGTAAAACCAAAACCAATCATGATCACCACTTGCTCGCACGCGTTTTCCCGCGCTTGGCGCGGCTACATGTATTTGCTTCAAGTTCTGATTGGTTCATTAGATTGTCTGCGCTCGTTGTGATTGGCCAGAGCGATTACATACTGAATTCATCAAGTTTAAACAAAGAAAATCATAAGCGTGACGGTGGTTTGGAAACCCGATGTTAATTAGCATAGATTTTTGCCATTTTATTCCTTCGTTTTCTCTGTGTTTAATGATCAGTTTGAGAAGCAACATTAAACATTCGAACGGGCGTTTCATCAGGTAACTGGTGAAACACCTTAAAGTTGGTTAAAAAAAAACTCTACTTTTGATGATTGAATACACAAGTATGACCATATCATTTAAAACAGCGAAAGCTACTGTCTCACAGCTCTCTTGTAGTACTGTTTAATCAGAATACTGTACAAGGTGGTTCCGAAACTCAGTTTGAGTCTGACTGTGGTTAAAATCCTAAAGCCAATGAGAAGTACTTTCGGAGGCGTTATTTACGCTATACAAGGTGGTTCTAACTTTGTCAGTCAGTCTGACAAATTCCTAAAAGCTCTAATTGGCAAAGCGGTATTTTTCTGTGGTGCTGTTTCAGTTTTGTTGCTGTAGAACATGGTTCTAGAGTGTCATAAAGTGTCTAAAGTGTGCAGTGCCCACTCAAACGAAAGCAATTGATCTGCACTTTCTTGCGTGGCTGTGGAATCATGTCAGTGATCACGATGAATTACTGGTCATGGAGCGTAATATACGCTGGCTCTGGAGTGCATGTCTCCATAATTGACTCTGGGAGTGAAAGGGCTACAAAATCTTGTCCAAACGGCAACGATCATGCGCAAGCCGTTGTTTGGCTCTCGTAAACGCCCGCTTTATAGCGTTGAATTCACCAAGCCTGTACACTGCCCGAGTCACGTTTTTTCCGTCGCACGGATCTTCGATGCGAATGTGAGGACGGGTCCACTTTTTGTTAAAAGGGACAGCTTTGGTACTGGCCAAACGAACCGACAGCACATTGTACCAGTTAAATTCGCCATAAAAAATAAAAAATCCAACAAGGAGACTGCCAAGGTTCTCGGTGTTAGATGATTTATAAGAAGTAACAAATGACGGAAGGGAGGCGCTGATCAGCTTATCGTCCATTACGGTGGCGCCTAATGATGTACTAAAATTGATTGGGTCGGCGGTTTGCAGAGATGGAATGACTGGTGGGCTGCAACCTGTCTGTAAGTAGTAAATCACCAAGAGCACCACTGCGAAACCTGGAATCAGAGAAAATATTGAGCAGTGTTTTTGGTTCATTCCAGCTGGACAATTGCAAAACATTTCATTTCCCTTTTGAAATGATTTTAATATTTGCTGCAATATTCGTTCAACATTGTTGAACCAAACGATGAACCTGAAATGAAGGTGATGCCTTGAAACGGTCAGTATTAAACAAGGACTGCGGACTACGGACTGCGGACTACGGACTGGGTATAAAACACGGACTAGGGTATAAAACGCGGACTGAGAATCATGGACTCGGTATAAAACGCGGACTAGGTGTAAAATAACGAGGACCGAAGCTGTGAACATAAAATATTGATTTACCTCGATAAATACATAGATTTTTAATACGTAGGAGTCGCGGCATGTTACTTTACAAACGTTTGGTCTCTTGATATTTGAAAAAAAAATTCAAATAAAGGAAAGCAGAAATATTATCTTTATTCCCGAAATTTTTCTTATTTAAAATCTGCTTTATACCCTGCGAGCAGAGCCCCCTTTGGCTGACTAGATCTGCTACAGATCCTACGTACACCGGCAGCATTTTCGTTCGCGGTCCTTTGCTTCTTATACTTGGTCACGCGCCGCTGTGACGTGGGTCAATTGGCAAACGTTTGAATTCGAGCTCATCTGTTGCCATCACCACTTGCGATTTGGTAGAGAATTGGCGTTTGCGCTCGTTTTTCTATCTTTTTGCTGCTACACGGTGCTGACGAGACCCAGCCAGGTCGAAACAGCTGTCCACGGTTGCATTTTGACTTTCAGTTTGGGCTGTATCATGTCGTTGTCGCGTTAAATGTTCTACATAGTATCAGCCTTGCTCTATACTTTGATTGTACCCCATTTCTTTCTACACTACGTTACTCATTTTCATTCTAAGAGACAACGCTGTGATCAGGACAATAATAGTTCCTCGATTTTTAGGTGAACGTGAAAGTAATTTTGTAATTATTCGTGACCCGTGAAAATGTCCGATGCTTTTACGTGAATAAATTTCGCAAAGGGGTATAGGGGACCCTCTTTTATTGCTAAGCTTTCAAAACCCTCAAAATTTTAATCTTTAACGTAAACATTGCGCATATAAGATACCTTTCCGAGCCCGATAATTTTTCGCAAATTTGAAAAATATTTCATATCGTTGCCATTATCAGTAACACCCAGAAACGTGTTGCTGCGCATTTTATCAGAGTTAATTGTCTACCAGCATTTTGTGAAATATAGACCTTTAGTTATGAACCGCTGTAAAGCAGATACCCTGCGAACAGAGTCTGTGAAGATCGAAGAAGGCTCTGCTCGCAGGGTATAAAGGAGATCGCAAATAAGAAAAATTACGAGAATGAAGATAATAATTCTGCTTTCCTTTACTCAAATTTTTTTTCAAATATCAAGATACCAAACGGTTGTAAAGTAACATGCCGCGACCCTTACGTATTAAAAATCTACGTATTTAACTATTTATCGAGGTAAATACGTAGATTTTATGTTCATAACTTCGGTCCTCGTTATTTTACACCCAGTCCGCGTTTTATACCGAGTCCATGATTCTCAGTCCGTGTTTTATACCTAGTCCGTAGTCCGCAGTCCGTGTTTTATACTGACCGTGCCTTGAAATATGTCTTGAAGCTCCGCATGATTTTACGCATAACAAGTTATAGCGCAATGCAGTTTCATTCTTTCCTTCGTCGCTTTCGTAACAGAAAAGTGAAATCGTCCTCCAAACAAAAACATTTACCGGTTGCTTAATATGGCATTAAATAATATGATGTCCGTCTACAGTCTATGTTTAAGTTTCTGTTTTCTCAAGTTTGCCTTTGCGATTAATTAATTTTCACTAACCAAAATGGCTTGTGAAGCCAAAATCTACTAGCCAAAACTGAATTTTTACTAGACTATGTCTAGTTGGCTACCGTTAGTCTCGAGCCCTCTTAATTTTACAACATTTACTTCTCACAGCTTTCATATTTCGTTTCTAACCGCTCAGCTTTTAGGTCGATATTTACACAAAAGCCTCGTATGAGGAAAACTGACTTAAATCGTGACTCTTCGGAGGATAATTGAGCCTGATGAGGTTCACCTTACAACCGAAACTCGAGTTTTGCTTAAGAAAGAATGCAAAGGCTCGAAAAGGCTAAGCTATGAAGGCTTTAAAATTTAGTTTGCGAACTGCAGGAGTCGTGCCGGAGTCGTGCAGGCCCGTCAACACGTTTTAACATATAATCTGTGACAACTTCCGGAGTACAGAAAAAAAATGAAATTAAAAAAGTCGAAAGAATACTTTTGTTTTCATTTTACAAAATCCATGTTTTACAAATCCATGTTTTACAAATCCATGTTTTACAAATCCATGTTTTACAAGTCCATGTTTTACAAATCCATGTTTTACAAGTCCATGTTTTACAAATCCATGTTTTACAAATCCATGTTTTACAAATTCATGTTTTACAAATCCATGTTTTACAAGTCCATGTTTTACAAATCCATGTTTTACAAATCCATGTTTTACAAATCCATGTTTTACAAATCCAGTCCAGTCCTTGTTTTACAAGTTTAATCAAAAGTGGAATGTCCGCCATTATGGATGGGAAATCTTGCAAACTATTCTACTGAGTCGATGAGTTCACAAGAAGCGTTGCTAACATCACCAGCAACACATTAAACGGATATTTTTTTTACAGTTAAGTGGAAAGTAAACTGACTTTCCATCGTGTGAGTCTCACACATTGCATGCGCAGAAGGGACTGCAAAATGGCCACTTTATCACTTACCCGATAGCTTATGCTCACGTGCAGCAGTGATTCCAGAAACTTTGGTCCAGTGCTTGTCCGTCACTATCAGTGGAGTGATTCTGGGGTCTATGATACCATAACACTTCTGCAGGAATGTGTTGAATACGGAATTAGGGATGTCAACACTAATGTATCCTTCTTATCCTTCGTGCCAGTCCTTTAGCTTTAATATAGGGAACACTGCCTCACTAATAGGCTGAAATAAAAAACAAGAAATAGCTTGATAGCTTAAAAAAAATCGACACCAAACATATGTTCTGTTGATATTCTGAAATTCAAAAGTGTGGCTTCCTTATCGAAAATCGAATGGAGTCGAACCTCTCCTTACGGACACCTCTCTAATACGGACAGCCTTTCCTATGTCTCGACAAAATTCTCACATATATTATTAAAAACAAGACGCTGTGGGAGCGTATGCTTGCATGGGTGTCGTTGTATTAGGCATATTGGAGAATAATTGTCTTGGGAATCTGCATGCACGTTATTTCACGGTTTGATGATTGGGAGTATTCGGATAGTGTGAGCAGTCTAACAAAGAAGCGCGTTAACCGTCTAAAACAAGAAGACACAGTACACTTAGCGTGCGAGATCGCACGCAAATGATTAAAGTAGCGTGTCCACTGTGTCAAATTAAAGACGAGTACATACTGAAAAATACAAATCGATGCCTACTTTGTAGTTACCGTTGAAAAAAAAGGCCGTATGTCAGAGTTTCCCGATGGTTGTTATTGGTTTTAGCTAAATCTTGTAACTAGCTGGCCTGTGTTTCCGACACTTTTGAAGTGAATGCAAATGTAGCCGCAAAGTGGCCTT
Source organism: Dendrophyllia cribrosa (assembly GCA_024195265.1). NCBI lineage: Eukaryota > Metazoa > Cnidaria > Anthozoa > Scleractinia > Dendrophylliidae > Dendrophyllia > Dendrophyllia cribrosa. Next base: position 29,972,378 of record JAJLRJ010000004.1, on the reverse strand, counting down.
TCGAAGCCATGATGTAATTGCCTGGTCCGGACCCGAGGACGGAGGTCAAAACAACTTTTCCAATTGAAAGTTTTGCTGGAAGTATTCCCGCCGTTATTATAATAAAGTTTGAATGAAACTTATAAATTTAATCAAAGTTAACGACAGAAGTGATAATTAAGGAGGAGAGAAACAAATTTAGCCCTTTGAAATATATTTTAAGCCTATATTCAGACACTGAAAATGGGGCATGAACGAGGGAAAATTTCTCAAACCTTGCGGCCTAAACTTGGTTTTAAAACCACGTCACAATAAAGTTCTTACCTTATTTTATCGAGTTATAAGCTCAAACGTGTGGGTATCTCCCGGGATCGCAAGCGAGAAAAGATTATAATCAGCCATTGACAGTGTGTTTACATAATTATCGATCGTGCTAAAGGTCATTTGCATTACTCTGCGGCTCTTCCATAATGTTTCTTTTGAGGCTTAAATTCGATTGTAGTTCTCCAAGATAAATGTCGACAGCTTCTTTAATACTTCTGCGTCAGAATTAGATCGAGAACAGATGTAAAAGTTGCAATAAGTTGAATAATCTTCATGGCGGCGACATGGTCCGGGCTCGACAAAGAAAACGACGAGGCCTTTTAGCATGTTTCGGAGAAATCTTCATCAAAATCAGTACTTGATCCAAATTCTCTGCTCCAGTAACGAGTATTATAGGTTTTCAACGTCCCTACAATGAAAAGAAAGTCAAAGTTTATTCTGATCCACGATTTTATACTGTTGAAATTCACCCGTGGCGGAACCACGGAAACCATAGTTTTTTGACTGAGTCCTTGATATTGTAGTTTTAGCGCTTTTCTACATATTTCAAAAACCGCGAGATAGATTTTTTTAAACTTTCATGGTCGTTTCTTTATAATATGAACAACATTGTCTCGAAGTTTCGACTTGATTGAAACATTGCAACATGGTAAAATAAAATAATAATAAAGTTCACCTAAAACGCGATTGAGACTTTGTGTTTTGATTGCACGGTTGAAGGCACACAAAGACGCTTTAATTAATTCAGGTGAAGCGTAACGCATTTCTGCGTGACCATCATGTTTTGCGGAGTAACGTTATCATACTCACGAATTTCAGCAGAGCATTTATTTGAAAGCAGGTTTTTTATTCGCATTTGACCTGCACTGGACACTCTCGGCATTTTGAATTGAAGGGAAGAGAAAGAAGTCAAGTGACGCGATTTGCATAATTCTGAACACGCAGAAATGCGTTACACTTCACCTGAATTAAGTGGCAGTCCCGCTAAAAGCGGTCCACTCGATTTCGCGACCAAAAATAGTTTCCCTTTATTTTTTGCCGGTGAAAAGGCTTTGGTACACATGTATGAAATACACAATTCTTTTTTTCAAATTCTTTATTTTCGCCCTGCTACAAGCAAAAAACGAATTCAGGCCGTCTCGGCCTTTTCGACGGTGATCGGGAGACTAAAATTGATGGTTTTTGAGAGGCGCTCTACGCAGAAACAAATGCAGTTGAAGACATTTTGTTTAGGTCATGTTTCTAAGCTAAACTAGAGTAGTTTACAGACAAAGTGTAAAAAATTTCAATAAAATGTTAAGCAAGCTGAGGCAACTTAAAGACAACCCACTCTGAAGCCTATATTCAGACACTGAAAATGGGGCAAGAACGATGGAAAATTTCTCAAACGTTGCGGCCTAAACTTGGTTTTAAAACCACGTCACAGTAAAGTTCTCACCTTATTTTATCGAGTTATAAGCTCAAACGTGTGGGTATCCTCCGGGATCGCAAGCGAGAAGAGATTATAATCAGCCATTGACAGTGTGTTTACATAATTATCGGTCGTGCCAAAGGTCATTTGCATTACTCTTCGGCTCTTCCAAAATGTTTCTATTGACGCTTGAATTCGATTGTAGTTCTCCAAGATAAATGTCGACAGCTTCTTTAATACTTCTGCGTCAGAATTAGATCGAGAACAGATGTAAAAGTTACAATAAGTTGAATAATCTTCATGGCGGCGACACGTTCCGGGCTCGACAAAACAAACAACGAGGCCTTTTAGCATGTTTCGGAGAGATCTTCATTAAAATCAGTACTTGATCCAAATTCTCTGCTCCAGTAACGAGTGTTAAAGGTTTTCCACGTCCCTACAATAAAAAGAAAGTCACAGTTTATTCTTATCCACGATTTTATACTGTTGAAATTCACCCGTGGTAGAAACTAAACTTGACCATGGCATGTAAATACTATAGATATAATTTGAAAAAAAAAATCAACGACAACCAGAAATTTCACTGCGATACATGAACTACTCACCGGTGAGAGGTTGAAATATATGAATAACTTGAGTTTCAGATTCGTTTTTAAGGGCTTCTCGCCAAGCGACCGCAGAAAGTTTTCTTAGCTTCAAAATGTGCGTATCCGTTACATCGCGCATTCAAGAGACAACTACCTTTGTCACGCGACCTTGATAACATTGTGTGACAAGTTATGACACAAGCCACGTGCTCGAAGACCTTGTAACGGATCTACACATTTTCAAGCGAAAAAACTTTTTGCTGTCGCTTGGCGAGTAGCCCTTAAAAACGAATCTTAAACTCAAGTTATTCATATATTTCAACCTCTCACCGGTGAGTATTTCACGTATCGCAGTGAAACTTCTGGTTGTCGTTAATTTTTTTCAAATTATACGATATTTGCATGCCACGGTCAAGTTAAGGTTCCGCCACGGGTGAATTTCAACAGTATAAAACCGTGGATCAGAATAAACTTTGACTTTCTTTTTATTGCAGGGACGTGGAAAACCTTTAATACTCGTTACTGGAGCAGAGAATTTGGATCAAGTACTGATTTTAATGAAGATCTCTCCGAAACATGCTAAAAGGCCTCGTTGTTTGTTTTGTTGAGCCCGGAACGTGTCGCCGCCTTGAAGATTATTCAACTTATTGTAACTTTTACATCTGTTCTCGATCTAATTCTGACGCAGAAGTATTAAAGAAGCTGTCGACATTTATCTTGGAGAACTACAATCGAATTCAAGCCTCAATAGAAACATTTTGGGAGAGCCGAAGAGTAATGCAAATGACCTTTGGCACGACCGATAATTATGTAAACACACTGTCAATGGCTGATTATAATCTCTTCTCGCTTGCGATCCCGGAGGATACCCACACGTTTGAGCTTATAACTCGATAAAATAAGGTAAGAACTTTATTGTGACGTGGTTTTAAAACCAAGGTTAGGCCGCAACGTTTGAGAAATTTTCCCTCGTTCTTGCCCCATTTTCAGTGTCTGAATATAGGCTTCAGAGTGGGTTGTCTTTAAGTTGCCTCAGCTTGCTTAACATTTTATTGAAATTTTTTACACATTTATCTTGGAGAACTACAATCGAATTCAAGCCTCAATAGAAACATTTTGGGAGAGCCGAAGAGTAATGCAAATGACCTTTGGCACGACCGATAACTATGTAAACACACTGTCAATGGCTGATTATAATCTCTTCTCGCTTGCGATCCCGGAGGATACCCACACGTTTGAGCTTATAACTCGATAAAATAAGGTAAGAACTTTATTGTGACGTGGTTTTAAAACCAAGGTTAGGCCGCAACGTTTGAGAAATTTTCCCTCGTTCTTGCCCCATTTTCAGTGTCTGAATATAGGCTTCAGAGTGGGTTGTCTTTAAGTTGCCTCAGCTTGCTTAACATTTTATTGAAATTTTTTACACTTTGTCTGTAAACTACTCTAGTTTAGCTTAGAAACATGACCTAAACAAAATGTCTTCAACTGCATTTGTTTCTACGTAGAGCGCCTCTCAAAAACCATCAATTTTAGTCTCCCGATCACCGTCGAAAAGACCGAGACGGCCTGAATTCGTTTTTTGCTTGTAGCAGGGCGAAAATAAAGAATTTGAAAAAAAGAATTGTGTATTTCATACATGTGTACCAAAGCCTTTTCACCAGCAAAAAATAAAGGGAAACTATTTTTGGTCGCGAAATCGAGTGGACCGCTTTTAGCGGGACTGCCACTTAATTAACGCGTCCATGTGCGCCTTCAACCGTGCAATCAAAACACGAAGTCTCAATCGCGTTTTAGGTGAACTTCATTATTTTATTTGACCATGTTGCAATGTTTCAATCAAGATGAAACTTCGAGATAGTGTTGTTCATATTACAAAGAAACGACCATAAAAGTTTTTAAAAAAATCTATCTCGCGGTTTTTGAAATATGTAGAAAAGCGCTAAAACTACAATATCAAGGACTCAGTCAAAAACCTATGGTTTCCTGTAGAAAATCGAATCTCCAAAACTAAAACGAGAAACGCTTTCAAACTTTCATAATTTCATCTCATACACTAAACACACATTTTTGCGTAAATTTGAGATTGAGAAATTAAACTTTTATAAGATTAATTGAGGAACTTATGGATGTGCTCATACACATGCAAAATCACAAGTTCGAAATGTTTTTCTGATTTACTCAAAATCGGCTTGACAAAAGTTTCTAATGCAATCGCAATCGCAATCGCTCGGAAAGTGATTTTAATGTTTCTCGTTTACCTCCGCAATTTTAAATGCGATTTAAAAAATGGTTACATTTTTATAAACTTCAAACTAAGTACAATATTTTGTGTAAGTTTCATTCTAATTCAATAAAGGAAAGTTAGTTAAACGGCCGCTCAAAAATCGTCGGTGCGGCTGCATGGAAACTGGAGGGAAACACCTTAATACTTTGGAAAAAGCGAGTGTTCATCAAAAAAAGAAAGTTAACAGTCAGCTCAATCAAGGAAAAGGGTTTCTGTAGATACACGTTTAGCGATTTGCTTCCTATCACAAGCGGTCTTTGACACCTGAAACTTCTGTTTAGTTTTATTAGTTTTGGTTGAGCGATATCTGGATTTACCGCGCTGAAATGCAGACACGAGCTTGGAACATTGGCCGGGGACAAGTGGTACCTGGTTTTCTTTGTTGCCAAGTGTCTCCAGAGACGAAGAAACGTCCTTATCATTCAACAGTAGGTGCAAACAGGCACTGAAAAGACCGCAAACGAAAATGCTGCCGGTGTACGTAGGATCTGGATACGATCTAGTCATCCAAAAGTAGAGATAAAATCAAAGTATAAAGAAAGGCTGATATTACGTAGAACATTTAACGCGACAACAACATGATAGAGCCCAAACTGAAAGCCAAAAATGAAACCATGGACAGCTGTTTCGACCTGGTTGGGTCGCGTCAGCACGGTGTAACTCTACAGATCAGCTTCTGTATTGTTATGTTGTCTCACTTTCATTATTTTCAATTAGATTACTTTTTCCTGCCTCGAATAGCGTTTCTTTGCTAACTTGCAGGGAAATTGTATTAAGGTTTAATATGTCTGAATAAAGTTTTTGTTTGTTGTTGTTGTTGTTGTTGTTGTTGTTGTAGCAGCAAAAAGATAGAAAAACTAGCGCGAACGCCAATTTCGCACGTGGTGATGACCACAGATTCTTTGTCTATTACTTATGGTCACGCGCCGCTGTGACGTGGGTTAATTGGAAAACTTTTGAATTTGAGCTCTTCTGTGGTCTGTATAATTTTATCTCTTCTTTTTGGCTGACTAGATCTTCTCCAGATTCAACGTACACCGGCAGCATTTTCGTTCGTGGTCCTTTGCTTTTTATTTTTTTTATAATTACGGGCCATTCGGCTAAAGAAAAAAACCATGGGACTTCCTGCTAATCCTGGGCTAAATGGCTTAAAGGCTAGCTACGCGCCTGACTGATGTATATGCAAACAAGCAAATTGACTAATTTGTTACAAATAAAAAGTGTCAAAGAAATTTAAAAGAATGAAATCCTCCCGTGTTGCCATATCGTAGTTGAAGTCATGTTGTCCAGCGAAGGCACTGGGTACCAAGTTGAGCCTGCGATATCACAATCCATGCGTGATTCATTGCATGACCCTTTCATTGCTCGCGAAATCGAAAGCAGTTGCAGCAAACTTAGCCATAATCGAACGAAACGAGCGAAATAAAGAACACACAGCCATATCAGTAATGTCTTTCGATTCAACCAGGGAAGATTTTTGGCAAACGACAGCTAGAAGAACTATCAGAGAAAGATGCGAGGCCATTTTCAACCAAGAACTCTTGAGCGATGTGAAGTTCGTCGTTCGAGATTCCCAATACAGAAGTGAAAGCAAGACTATTCCAGTTCACAAGTTCGTGTTAGCCATCAGTAGTCCAGTGTTTCATGCCATGTTTTACGGTGGACTAGCGGAGACCAAAGATTCTGTGGAGATCTCTGATTGTGAGTACGAGAGCCTGTTGGAGTTGTTTCGTTTCATGTACAGCGACGAGGCGAACTTGAACCCCGACAATGTCGTGCAGTTGCTGTATTTAGCGAAGAAATATATGCTGCCTTCTCTGGCCGACAAATGCTCTTCTTACCTCCAAGAGAACTTGAACGCGTCAAACGTGTTTCACGTCTTGCCGGAAGCGCAGAAATACGAAGAGAAAGATTTGTTGGATCACTGCTGGGAAGTAATGGAGGAAGAAACAGACGAAGCTGTGAAATCGGATAGTTTCGTGACAATCGACAGGTCAGTACTTGAAGAATTAGTGGAGAGAGATTCGCTAAACATCAAAGAAGTGGAACTATTCAAAGCTGTGAATTGCTGGGCTGGAAAAGAATGTGAAAAGCAAGGCCTGGTAGCCGAAGGCTCTGTAAAAAGAAGGATCCTCGGAGAACGGATCGTTAAAGGAATTCGTTTCCCAGTGATGGAAGAAAAAGACTTTGCAAGTGTTGTCCTCGATTGTGGCATACTTACTCATAACGAGTGTTTCGACATGATAAAGTATTTTAACTTTGTGCTGAATACTGCTGTAGGATTTCCTGAAACCAAAAGAGGTACGAAGCGAGTTTCTACAACCGAAAACAAAATTAGTTGGGAAGGTTTGTAAAATGCTAAAAAATGACACTACCTTTACGTTTAAGCTCAATTTAAAGCGCGCTCAACGCTTTTTATAGCCCCCCTCTCCCCCAAATCCAATGTTGAAGACGTCTATACAAAATACAGTGTAAGTTCGGTATTTTTGTTAACAACAACTATAAAAGAGGGGGGATGAGGGGGGAGGGGTGAGGAAAACAAGGAGTGTTCCCAACACTTTTGTCTTTGGTTGTGTAAAAATTGAAAATAACTTTTAACTACTCATAAAAGAAAAAGTATTAACGATATAGGGGTAAGACATCGTTCGCTACATGATAATACCACTGGGTTGATCCGGCAAACCCAACAAAAATTTAATTATAAAAGGTGACCCTATCCCTAAATCTAACCTAATCACGAATCTAGCTTAGATCTAATAATCGCTTTGCCTAGGCCTAATTTTATCTGATAATAAAAGCCTACTTTCGTTCTAATTCAGGCACAAACTAAAAAAAGAGAGAAATGGATGCTAATGAGGTCAGCGGTTTCCTTTCAAACGGCTCGGAGCCATTCCTGTATTTAACGGCTATTCAATATGCTAATGTCCACCATAGCGGAATACACCTACTAAATATGCAAAATACATGCACGAAATCGATTGCTTATTAAGCCGTGCAAATTTCCTTTCATAAGCCAAAAACCGAAGGCTCAGAGTTTAAATAGATAGTTTATTTACTTTTAGTTCTGTAATTCTACTAATTGCTGTCGATTTTTAATTTTAATCTCAGATGCACGTACGTGGCGTCGTACGTGTTTTAACGAGCTGTAAAGCTCCTAAGCATTACGTGATTAAAGATACTACTACATGTACATTTAAAGTGCCATAACGATTTTTTTATTTTCTTATCTAAATCTACACGTTACGTAATGAACATCCGCGAAAAAAAATTTTGATTTCAGCAAAACGTGAATTTTTTATGATTTGAAATTTGCCGCCATTTTGGTCCACTATTCGCATTAGTCTCCTCTCGGTCTCTCTCGGTCAACAAAGGATCCGTGACGTAGATTAAGGAACACATAACTTTAAACAAAAGGAACCTGTGACTTCAAACAAAGGAACTGTGACGTACATTAAGGAACATGTGAGCCCGTTGGCTTTCTTCACAGCGGGACGGGTATACCGCAAAAAAACAGGATTTGGAAGATTTGAAATATTCATAAAAAATTCACGTTTTGCTGAAATCAAAACTTTTTTCTCAGATGTTCATTACGTGACGTGTAGATTTAGATAAGCAAATGGAGCTAGGCGGGTAAATCAGATTTGTGATTTAAGATCTTAGGAATTCTTGATGACCAAAAGAATAAAAAACCTGATACTGCCAGGTACTGCGGTTACAATCTTCTAACAATCTATTGTGACATTAGGTCTTGTATAATTAGTTCTATCTACTTCGGGCACACCCGCACCGATTTTATGAGTTTTTTCCACTCTCCTTTGTCAGTCATGATAACTGGGAATTTCTGTCCTTCCAGTCCAGTGTCCCTCTCTAATTGGTCTATAAACGTTATTGCTGGGCGTCCCCTCGATCGCCAGCCATGTGTTGGATCCCAGAGAAATAGCTGACAAGCAGTCTCGTTCTTGCTTCTCCAGCTATGTCCACTGAACTGTAGTCTACGAGTCTGCATTATATATCCATCAAATATCCATAACTTGTCATTGATCTTCATAAGTATCTTTATTTACACTTATTATGGCTTCTCCCGTCCTTTTTTTTTTTCAGGTAAGAAGCCGCCAAGTGAACAAGCCGAAGTATTGTTTCCATACGAACCTCAAGATTCTGATGAACTTCCTTTGTTCATAGGTGACATCGTCACTGTACTCAACAAAGACATTGCTGAGAGTACAGGATGGTGGGAAGGAGAAGTCAATGGTAAAGTCGGCGTATTTCCTAACAACTTTGTTAGACTGCTGCCAGCTAAGAAAGAAAGCACATTATTATAGCGGAGCTCTCGCCGGCCGAAGGCCCGCTGCGTAGCCCCATGCTCATAAAACCCATGCCCGTCATTTTTCATGGTCATGGCCAGCGGAATGTTTCGCGGGCGGCGTCTTTACATGTGTGTCCGAGCGTTGGGCAGGACTAATTCGCGGGTGCGTATGACGTCGCAAAACATGTGCGTATGACGTTGCGTAACATCGAAGCGAGGCTTTGTTTTTCGCGCGGCTGCACAGCCGATGTCACGTCAGCTGAACACTCAGCACTCTTGTTGAATTTGGTTAGCCTTAGAGTTTTGTCGAGAAAACCATTTGCAAAGTCGTTTTTCCCGGTATTTATCCGCGGTTTGCTACTCAAGACAGGATTCACATTTGTCAAACTGTGGTCAAAACCGCATTTGAGGCTGCGTAACTCTGCAAGTCAATCGTTTTTGGAGGAATATAGAGCTAAGTGCTTTTTTTTAAACCTGATTTCGTCTAAATTGAAGCTAGTAGATCGTCGAAGCATTTGTTTAATTCTTGTGCTTCCGATCTTTTCATCTTAGTTAAGCTTATCATCATTTTACTGTTCTATATTGTGCAATTTTGGCTTGCATTTAAAAAGGTTTCAATTTTGAATAATTAGGTTATATAAAACGTGCTTAAATTCAGTGGTTTCATGATTTCTTTCATCGAAAACAATCAGCTCGGCCTCGATGGGCTATAAATGGTTCGCGTTTTGCGTTTAACAGAAACTTACGGATATTTCAATAAAATTTTTCGAAAGAAGATTATGTTGTCCATTTTTATGTCTTTGTTCATTCATTACATAGGTTGAAAAGCGATTTTATGTAAACAAAACAAGACTTGGATTTCATATAGTTCTAACTTCACTCGCGTGGCCTTATGCAAATATGTTTGTGTATTTCTTTGCAGTTTTGATTTCCAAATCAGTTTCTCAGGCAATTTTTAGCGGAGCTCTGCGGGCCGAAGATCCGCGTGGAGCCCCATACTCATAGAACTAAACCTATGCCCGTCATTTTTCATGGTCATGGCTAGCGGAATGTTTCGCGGGCGCGTGCGTGTGCCCGTGGTGGACAGGGCTATTTCGCGGGCGCGTATGACGTCGCAAAACATGCGCGTATGACGCCACACAACATCCGAGATGTTTGTTTTCATTACGGATTTCACAACAAAAGAAGCGGAAAACAGATAACATTTTTCAATGGGAATTTATGTTGATATCAATCAGTGATTGACTTTTTCTTTGTGTTCTCGCTAGTTTTGGAGAATTGTTTAAAAAACGTGCTCAATTAAATTCAGTTGTTTTGATTTCTTTCATCGGAGACATCTCGGCCTCGATGAGCTATAAATGGTTCGCGTTTTGCTTTTAAACATAAACTTATGGAGATTTGAATAAAATTTTTCGAAAGAAGATTGTGTTGTCCATTTTAAGTGTTTTTTTTTTTCATTTATTACAAGGTTGAAAAGCGATTTATGTAACATAACAAGACTTTTATTTTATAGTTCTGAAGTTCACTCGCGTGGTCTTATGCAAATATGTTTGTGTATTTTTTGCAATTTTGATTTCCAAATCAGTTTCTCGGACAATTTTTTATAAGCAACAGGTGTATTTTATTTGGAAATAAGTCGTACTAGTCATTCTAGACGGAGAAAAAGTTGTTTTTGTGAACTTTTGTACGGTCTAAATGTACTGTGCAAACGGTCGCGTAAGTCTGTTTTTGAGAATTGCTAAAATTAAAAAATAGCCCGGTCGTCTGTTTTTTTTCTTGTGCTTCCGACCTTTCACCTCAGTTAAGTTTATTATCGGCTTTCTGTTCAAAGAGCGACGCTGTTAGGTTCAGCCTATCTATCTATCTAATATATATATATATATCTAACTGGATTTGTTAAAACGTGTCTCTAGAAATTTCAAGTGCGTTTCAACAATTTGACACTTGAGGCGAAAGAAAAACATTTAAAAGTATCTAGATATGGCTTAAAATGACATCTTAATTGCTGGCAACTCACGACAAGTCGCTCTCGGCAAAAGTGACAAGAATTTGCAATGAAATTAACACCATTTGGAAAGCACACAATTATTAATATGACCTTTTAGTATTTCAAACGATACGGTTCATAGCAAAACGTTCGCCGAAGATATATCTAGAATTCGCCTTCCCTGAACCCAGAATGGGTTATCTAAGGCACTATTGCTTTAACTAAACACAGAAGAAGCTGTTTTATGCCTTGCACAGAATATACTAAGCAGCTCGATCGACATACCTGTAGCTGATAAGCAATCACTTGTCAACACGTACTTGACGAAGCCGGAAATCACACAATAAAATTTTTTTGCGGCAGTAAAAAACTTCCGGGAAACTACCCTTAGCCTTTCCACGTTTCTTACAAGCAAAATATCATCAAATAACTCGAAAAAACTCACGCTCTTGGCAAACAAACATCCGTCTTCACAGTAATTTTATTCGAGTTCCCGGATGAAGACTCGCGTTTGACAGGGGGACATAAGCCTCTTGCCTTCCAAACAAATATTACTAAGTCTTTGGCCTGGTCAAAATTCAACAACAATTCGGCTGCCGTTTAATAGATATGACTCGTAGAGGCTACTTTTTGAGGCCAAAGACTTGTTACCACTAAGAACAAAGCGCAACCTTTTCGTCTTGGCCCGAGATCAAAAGTGTCACCCGTGTAGCTTGAAAAGAGACGAAATACAGTAAGATATTGGACGAGGACAGACTGTGCCAATCGGCTTTCTTTCCCTCACGGGCTAAATGATGTCCTCGGGAAAACTTTGTTCAAGGCAGCCAAAAGGAAATCTACTGAAAATAACCGACCAAGAAAGAAACTGATTTCCAGCGTAGCGCGCGCGCTATTTCGAAACGTTTGATTCTGTCATAGTAGAGAATCAAGGGAAGTAACGAAAATCTTTGCACTTGGAGGGGAAGGAAGGGGTGGGGGGGCTGGGTTTAAGCCAGTTTATAAACTCATGACCGGACAGTCTACTGCAGCTTTTAAGAGGATATGTAGTAAAAAAAAATAATGATAACAGAAATAACCAGACAGGAAACAAGAGTCCACAAAGGAATCTCAGAGCAATTTCTAGAGATATGTTTTATCAAATCCAGTTATATATATATATATATATATATATATATATATATATATATATATATATATATATATATATATATATATATATATATAAACAGAGAAACAATATAAAAAGTGTTTCACGCAGTCGTAGGAGTGCTCGATGCAAATACATGCAGAGCGAGATACAATTTTAGATAGAAAATTTCTAGAGACAGTTACTCGAGTTTCACGCACTAAGCGATCATCAGACTTTGCCGTTGGAGGCAGTAGAAATAAAATTTAAACTAAATTAAGGAGGGCGGTTGGAATGATCCCGCTTCTGATTGGCTGCATAGAACTTATTTTCATGCCGGCATTTCGTAATCAACTCAGATCTCTTGTTGAGGAGTGAAGACCTGTCGGCAGTTAAGATGCATAGCTTCTCAGACAAACATAGATTGCATCGGGAAGGATGACCCTTGTAAGCGCTTGCTCGTTTAATAATAGACCATTTGATGGAGTAATCGGTGCCATTGTCCTTTAGATCCCAGATGTATTTTGAGAGGACTGTGTCGTGCGAGTGTTTGCGGTGGTTGAACGAAAGCTTGTGGTTGTTGTACCTTGTTTTGAAACTATGTTCTGTCATCCCGATATAAACCTTTGTATCACCGGAAGTAGGGGTGACATCGGCTTGATAGACAATACTACCGGTAAGACACGTGCCATCGAGAGGGCAAAGGGCCTTGTTTCTGCAGTTACATTTGTTAGTTTCCATGTTAGTGTTAGTATTGTTGTCATTTCCTAGGATTTTTGCGTTGTGGCGTTTGATGATGTTTTCCATGTTACTTGTGCAGCTATAGCTGACTTTCACATTGTTTCTGTTAAACAGCTTGTGGAGAGTGTGTGTTTTAGGGAAATGTTTATCAATCAAGCAAAGGAACGATCTAGCAACATTCGTCTGGACATTTTCGCTGAAAGGTGGGTTAAACCAAATGATGTTTCTTGGTCTGTTTCTGATTCTGGCCCTTATTCGGTTCCCGCTTTCCGTATATTGGATACTCTCACGGTAGCCGCTGGTCTTGAGGGCATCATTGTAGATCTTTGAGGCCTTGTTGAACTCATCAGAGTCGTACGATAAGCTTGAGATTCTAGTGCTAAAAGTCGCTGGTAAGTGCTTGATGATAGAAGGGGGGTGATTCGACTTAGCATTAATATAGAGTGGGTTGTTGTCTGGCTTTCTATATGGGTAAAACTTTCCAGTAGCGAGATTTAATGTCACATCCAGGTAGTTCACAATTTTCAGATTTGATTGGAATGTGATTTGTAAACCGAGCTCGCTGGGGATTTTTGAAAAATCCTTTCTCGTTTTGTCAAGAGATCTTGCACCCATATTCTTGAACACTGCCAAGCCGTCATCTCTGTAGAGGCCGATGTTTCCTCTAGGGTAGGCGGATGTTAGTTTGTGTAGGATATATAGACCTACTAGCTCACACACTTCTGCACCATCATAACAACCCATTGCGACGTCGAACATAGGAGAATCGCCATTCTTTACCCACGGTTCATTTTTGTTGAACAGCAAGGTTTTCCTAGAGTGCATGATGATCTCCACATCTTCATCCGAAACGGTGGTGTGTTGTCTCGCATAATTCAGCGATTCTAACAGGAGGGCTTCAGATATAGATATTGTTGATATTGTTGATATTGTTTGGTGTTTGATATTGTTGATTTTTACCCGTCTATATCTGAAGCCCTCCTGTTAGAATCGCTGAATTATGCGAGACAACACACCACCGTTTCGGATGAAGATGTGGAGATCATCATGCACTCTAGGAAAACCTTGCTGTTCAACAAAAATGAACCGTGGGTCAAGAATGGCGATTCTCCTATGTTCGACGTCGCAATGGGTTGTTATGATGGTGCAGAAGTGTGTGAGCTAGTAGGTCTATATATCCTACACAAACTAACATCCGCCTACCCTAGAGGAAACATCGGCCTCTACAGAGATGACGGCTTCTCTTGGCAGTGTTCAAGAATATGGGTGCAAGATCTCTTGACAAAACGAGAAAGGATTTTTCAAAAATCTTCAGCGAGCTCGGTTTACAAATCACAGCCCAATCAAATCTGAAAATTGTGAACTACCTGGATGTGACATTAAATCTCGCTACTGGAAAGTTTTACCCATATAGAAAGCCAGACAACAACCCACTCTATATTAATGCTAAGTCGAATCACCCCCCTTCTATCATCAAGCACTTACCAGCGACTATAAGCACTAGAATCTCAAGCTTATCGTACGACTCTGATGAGTTCAACAAAGCCTCAAAGATCTACAATGATGCCCTCAAGACCAGCGGCTACCGTGAGAGTATCCAATATACGGAAAGCGGGAACCGAATAAGGGCCAGAATCAGAAACAGACCAAGAAACATCATTTGGTTTAACCCACCTTTCAGCGAAAATGTCCAGACGAATGTTGCTAGATCGTTCCTTTGCTTGATTGATAAACATTTCCCTAAAACACACACTCTCCACAAGCTGTTTAACAGAAACAATGTGAAAGTCAGCTATAGCTGCACAAGTAACATGGAAAACATCATCAAACGCCACAACGCAAAAATCCTAGGAAATGACAACAATACTAACACTAACATGGAAACTAACAAATGTAACTGCAGAAACAAGGCCCTTTGCCCTCTCGATGGCGCGTGTCTTACCGGTAGTATTGTCTATCAAGCCGATGTCACCCCTACTTCCGGTGATACAAAGGTTTATATCGGGATGACAGAACATAGTTTCAAAACAAGGTACAACAACCACAAGCTTTCGTTCAACCACCGCAAACACTCGCACGACACAGTCCTCTCAAAATACACCTGGGATCTAAAGGACAATGGCACCGATTACTCCATCAAATGGTCTATTATTAAACGAGCAAGCGCTTACAAGGGTCATCCTTCCCGATGCAATCTATGTTTGTCTGAGAAGCTATGCATCTTAACTGCCGACAGGTCTTCACTCCTCAACAAGAGATCTGAGTTGATTACGAAATGCCGGCATGAAAATAAGTTCTATGCAGCCAATCAGAAGCGGGATCATTCCAACCGCCCTCCTTAATTTAGTTTAAATTTTATTTCTACTGCCTCCAACGGCACAGTCTGATGATCGCTTAGTGCGTGAAACTCGAGTAACTGTCTCTAGAAATTTTCTATCTAAAATTGTATATATATATATATATATATATATATATATTAAGTAATGATCCGCATAAGAAGGATAGTGCTGAACGGCAATGCACGATGGAATGTCAACTATTTTCATTGTTACAACTAGTGATCTCATTGGCCTAGACTCAAAAACCGCTAAAAAGTTAAGGTTCAAGGTGCATAAAATCTAATTTATTTAAGGTTTCAAGTATTTTGAGACCCAATCGCACAACATGCAATTTTTAAAAGATATTGTATTTGGAGAACTTCATCAAATAAGCAAAATTATTGGCTATTGTCTTCTGCTTTTCTGATTGGTTAATCACGAACATTTCCTAAAATATATTTGACGCAAATGGATTTTCTGTATTTTTATAATGAAAAATAATTATGAACCATCAGCCCCTCCTCTATTCTTAAAATCAAAGACATTCTATGTGGGAAAGAGCCATTGCCGCAGAACAATGAAGTTTACTATAGTTCTTATTTAAAACATTACTTAATCAGCAACAGATGTATTTTATTTGAAAAGTAGTCGTACTAGTTATTCCAGACGGTGAAAAAGTTGTTTTTGTGAACTTTTGTACGGTCTAAATGTACTGTGCAGACGGTCGCGTAATTCTGTTTTTGAGAATTGCTAAAATTGAAAAATATCCCGGTTTTCAATCTAAATTCTTGTGCTTCCGACCTTTCACCTCAGTTTAGTTTATCATCAGCTTTCTGTTCAGAGAGCGACGCTGTTAGGCTCAGCCTATCTATATATATTATGACTGTAATCATGCTTTCAAGTCAGTTTTCAGTCATACATGTCAGTGCCGGACGTAAGTGTTCTCACTTAGAAGGACATGGTGTTGCGCCACAAAATGTAATAATTGACGTAAAATGTAATAGTAACCCAAAATGTAATAACTTATATATATTATTACAAATTTATTACATTTTACGTTACTTTAGTTTATTACATTTTGCGTCAAAAGTTATTACATTTTGGTTACCGAGTTTATTGCATTTTGCGTCAAAAGTTATTACATTTTGGTTTACTATTACATTTTGCGTCAATTATTACATTTTGTGGTATAACAACTATGTGCTCTTTCAAACCTCCATTCTGATCTACCATTTTACAGAATTGGTCAGGCATTCGCCATTTTGGATTTTTCCTTAGATCGTTCAATTTCTTGCTTTGAATTACTGCTCCTGGTATTGATGTACAAAGAGTCACCGTCAAACAATCTGCAAAGCGTGACACACTCTCTTTCCGAATGTATGTGCCGCAGAGTGTCCTCCATTTCTTTGTTCATGAGTAGCCCATCACCACTGTTCTGCAGGAGATGGTGCCGAAAGCCAACTTCGGTAAATTTATCCAGTAGTAAGCACGTTTCCGAGTTGACTTCCACGGAGAAATGGAAAACACAATTTACTCAGCAGTGTATTCTTTAAGTATAACTGACATTACTCAGTAGTTTTGAAAAATTTAAGATGGTTTTAAACTCGGACGGAAACAGGAAAACATTGAAGTATATGTTTAAAGTCCTCCAGAAAAGTATTCATCGCAACCTTTTGTAAGTATTTTGGTTAAAAAAAAAAACAATAAATCTTGCATTTCTGTGGTTGTAATGGGCCGTATCACAAACTTTCAAATGTTGATTGACCATTATTGACATGCTAGATGTATGTTTGCAACCAAATTCACCAGTCATGTTTTCACATGTGTTCATACGGTTTACCTAAATTCAACCAACGGTAATAAAGAAACATACACCGTATCAAAATGAATAAGAACAAAGAACAAGGAAACCACTGCGGAGTATGAATTAGAGTCAAACACCTGATTTCTTGGAATGGAATTTATACATGTAGTGCTGGAAATAACAGTTGGTTGTCCGCCGGGACTAATTTTCCATTATGCTTGGACATGGTGTCTAAGCACAAATATGACTTAGCTTGTGTCTTATAAAAGTCTTGTTACATGTAAGCCATCGCATTCCATTCCAAAACATAAAATAAGAATTATACTGTTTGTACTGTTTATTTTACTGTAAAAGGGCATAGGGAAGTATTCTCCTCTGATGACGCGATCGTCTTTGACTGATCTATACCACCATAATTTGCCGCAGGGTTCAAACTAGAAGTAATTTTTTGCGATACTGTTGTTCCTGGAATCCTGTTAAATTGAGAAACCTGGCCCGGTTTCCCTTATCTCTGAACTCACAATTTCTCTCACGATGCGCTGAATTCTGTCTTCTTCCATTGCGCCATGTTGTTGCTTGGTGCAATGCGGGTCAGCTAATTTGCATAAGTTTGCACGCCAATACAATATTTCGAAGCTGCACCCGCAATATATATGTCGAAAATTACATTTTGTAAAGTGCGGACGTATATATTGCAATTTGGACATATATATTGTGTTTGAATATGATAAAATCTTTCGTCATTTTGAGCCTATTTGACAAGCATACTTTGAAGTAGGGAAAGACCTGTCACGAAACGAATTAACCGCAAAGTGTTTCATTCCTCCCCTTGTGATATAAGAAAAAACAGTACAGAATTTGTTCACCAGCAGATCATACACAGATGTATTTAATGTATAGTTGATTACGATCGTTAAATGGAATTCAGGCCTACAGTAATTTAAAGAGGAGAATTTTCTGGGACTTTTCAACTGGCTGCTTAATAGAGGATGACTGCGTAATGCAGTTAGTCCGCAATATGCAGGTTTGGCTGTACGGAAATTAAAGAGCTCTGCTGGTAATGTCGGTAGTAGAGTGAAAGATTAAATGCAGCGCCTTAAAAATGTATGTACTGCAAACTAAAATAGTAATGCCTGGCCCACAAATAAAATACAGCGGTCTTAAACATTCAGGTGCAGGAATATAAATAAGCACCCGCTAAACCTTAAAGTGCACATGACGTGAAATTTCACTACCATTTTGTTTTGGGGTTTTATGTTTTTTATATCACCTTTACTTCATTTTTGGTCGTTTTTGTCTTTTGCGCGAAGCCGGGATCCACTATTTTTAGTGGTTTGAAAAATCCCGTCGAGGTCTGAAATTTGCGACATTTTCAGCGCCGCCAAAAATGTATGTGTGATGTTAGTCGTTTGTTCGATCAGAAGATCACACAATACATGGCGAAAAGGCGACGAACCCGGGGAAGAAGCGAAAACCTGGAAAGTTTTGTATGGCTGATGGCCCTGGGATAAGTCAGTTGTAATAATACAAATACAACAACGGGTGTTTCAATTAATGCATCTTTTTCCCTCAAATGGGTAAAATTCGTGCATAAACATCGTCCGGGTTTCAAGCTAACGAAGACATCTGTCCTTTGTTCGATCCATTTCGCTCCCTGGTGCTTTACACGGCGGATCGACCTGGCAAAGTCCAAGGAAAAGTTATTAGGAAGCTAAACACTTGATAACAGGTTCTCTTCCAACTATAGACGTAGCTGTGGAACTGACAATTAAAACAACAAGAAAGCACAGAACGTGAACGAAGGATGGTGAGTGGAATTTTTCCCGGGAGTTGTTTATGTTGACATGTTTCTTCTCGGAATCATTCAAAAGGCATTTGTGACGTTATTCGTATGTTCCATATGTTCGTCTGGTCCGTAACCGATTCATCTTCAAGTGACCTATTTTTCCATCAAAATAATTTTTAAAACACCTCTTTTCAGATTACTGAATAAAACGCGGCATTGTAATTTTACTTCATGTGCACTTTAAGTGACAAATCCTCTTTGGCCAGAACAAATTGAACATTTTTTGGTGTAGTTTTGACAGTAACTCGCCCAAAGGGCGAGTGCTGTCAAAATTACGTTTCCAATCATGCAGGTGTACCTTTATATTTCAGGTGCACATACTGAAACAGATCCTGAAAAAGGAATGTTTCCCCCATCTGCCCTAAAATAGACCATGCGAAGAACTGGGATTTTTCCTGTCTTCATGTATCAAGAGTTCGATCAGGGTTAATTTAACTGGAAAACATAACACTGACAATGTTACGAAATGAATTTTCCCAGGATTCTTCCAGAATACCACTAAGTGACAAGTTTTTACTAAACTTTTAAGACTAGAAAGGAAATACTAGTCGTCTTTATTCTATTTTAATGTTTACTGTTGTCGCATTAAATCAAAGCTAACAAATTATAATGAAACTTAGCTGTTAAAAGTGCTTTAAAGCAATTTATTTAATTTCTTACTTCCGTCACTATGATTACTTTAACTTAACGTAACAACCACATGAAGTTCTAACTATAAATTTTTTTACACATGGGGTATAAAGAACCTTTTGAATTCAGTAATATGTCTTTGATTCTCAAAGTACCTTTTCAATAACAATTTATACATGGATATACAATGTGAAGATCTTTTGTATAAACATGTGCACAAAAATAAAAACTCAATCAAAATGACTGTTAACATGCCCATCTCTATCCACACTTGGCGGAAGAAGAGCTTTACAAACAGGACATTGGGGCACTGGATCCTCGGCCTGGACAAACTTCCATGGCTGCTGAGTTGTACCTGTACGGGGTATTGGCGGGTGGTGCTGCCAAGACGGCCTTATTGTACCACGGACTGACATAAAAGGTTGAGCTGTGGAAGGCAACATAAGACGTATTGTTATATTTATTTATTGATTGATTAATTGATTACAGAATTATGCAAATAGCACTCTTCCATGGATGAAAGTTTGATCTTGAACTTATTCCTTACTTTATGTCGAATTCAAAGAACAATTTCTTGGGAAGAAAATGCTTACGCTCGGCTGACTTCAACACTCACAGTTCGTCTTGTGCGAGACGACTTTGGTTCCGAGATCCCGGGGTTAAACTACTCATATTTCCCGCGATGAAACTCAACTCGGCTTTCATGTAAACGGGCTCCAAATCGTATTTGCTGGGACTCCAACTTCTTTTCCTAATGATGGGATGTGGTTACGAGTTCTTCCGGAAGCTTAAATGCTGATATTAAGTAGAAAGGCGAATCTAGTCCAATGTAAGTGTAAACACAAATTCTGAAAATTGATCCACATTCATCATTTGTCTGATCACCAATAGACGTAAAGGATAATTTCACCCGAGAATACTCTATGTGGGCTTGGCCACTCTGTCCATACCAGGAAGGAGGACCAGTTATTTCAGCATTAAATAAGTACTATATTTGCTTTTAAATCAATTGGAGGATTAAACACAATTTCTCCCCCTAGTAATCTCCAACTTTACAAGGCACAGGCTTGGAATAATACTCGCTTGTTACATTTCTTGCAACTTGAACGTCGCTGTAGTAAACCGTTACCGTAAGGATGACTGTTGACTGTTTTTGTTACTACTAAAAAGACACTGCATGTAGCTTTATGTCTTTATTTAGATCTATCTACACTAAGAAATATATACTCTGAATACTTGGAAGAATAACTCCATCCATTACTTAGTGATCTAAAACTAGAAATTATCTTAAGGCACCCACTTCTTTTTGCTTCAGAAAATTCCACTGGAACATTCAGCACAGAGCTGAAATACTTCATCATGTGGTACGCTTCTTTATGCGTAAGTATTTCAGAATCAAGGACGACAACGGCAAACTCCTTTTGTTCCATCACTGGGAAACGAATTCCTTTGACGATTCGTTCTCCAAGGATTCTTCTTTCACAGAGCCTTCTGCTACCAGGCCTTGCTTTTCACATTCCTTTATAGCCCAGCAATCCACAGCTTTGAATAATCCAACCTCTTTGATATTCAGCGAATCTTTCTCAACTAATTCCTCAAGTACTGACCTCTCGATTGTCACGAAACCATCCGATTTGACAGCTTCTTCTGTTTCATTCTCGATCACTTTCCAGCAGTGATCCAGCAGATTTTTCTCTTCGTATTTTTGCGCCTCCGGCAAGACGTGAAATACGTTTGACGCGTTAACTGAGTTCTCTTGGAGGTAAGCAGAGCATTTCTCGACCAGAGAGGGCAGCATGTATTTCTTCGCTAAATACAGTACCTGCATCACGTTGTCCGGACTCAAGTTGGCTTCGTCGCAGTACATGAAACGAAGCAACTCCAACAGGCTCTCATACTCACAATCTGAGATCTCCACAGAATCTTTAGTCTCCGCTAGTCCACCGTAAAACATGGCAAAGAACACTGGACTACTGATAGCTAACACGAATTTGTGAGCTGGAATCGTCTTGCCTTTACTTCCGCCTCGAGTATCTCGAACGACGAACTTCACGTCGTTTAAGAGTTCTTGGTTGAAAATGGCCTGCCATCTTTCTCTGATAGTACTCCGGTTTGTTCCTTGCCAAAAATCTTCCCTTGTTGCGCCAATAGACATGACTGATACGACTGTGTGGTTAGATTTCGCTCGCTTCGAAGAACTCGATGCTAGAATTGCTGCAATACAGAATTCGTTGTTTATTACTAATGAAAAGAGTCACGCATGGTTGTGGTTGTTATACTCCAGCGAAGACACTGGGCACCAAAATGATCCTGCGATATCACAATTCAGCGTGACTCTCAAAGCGTGACTCATTCATCAGAACGAAATCTAAAGCTGTTGCAGAAAACGTAGCCATAATCAAACGACGCGACCGAAAAAAAAAACACACACACAGCCGTATCAGCTGATGTCTTTCGATTCAATCAGGGAAGATTTTTGGTAAACGTTCGATGCAAAACCTTTCAAATCGCTAAAATTCGCCCTTTTTCAGCTAGAAGAACGACAACACTCAACATTTCAGGTAACAATACGTTTTTAATATTTTGATCTTATTATATGAAAATATTCATCGCAGTATATTACGAAAATATGAACCTTTTCAATATTCCCATACATTTCCACTAAATTTAAAAATACGAACAGTCACACAGTTTGTGTGGGCTCCCTGTGGTGAAATCAGACGGTTTCGTGACAGCTGAGATACTAGAGGAATTTGTGGATAACGATTACATAAACATCAAAGAAGTAGAATTACTCAAAGCTGTGAATTGTTGGGCAGGAAAGGAATGCGAAAAGCAAGGCCTGGTGGCAGAAGGTTCTGTGAAAAGAAGGATCCTTGGAGCAGAAAGGATCGTTGAGGGAATTCGTTTCCCGTGATTGAACGAAACGAGTTTGCGAGTTTCGTTCTCGATTGTGGCATACTTACTCATAAGGGACTGTTCGTTAATTATGGCTACGATCAGAGGGATGGGTGTTCAGAATGGGGGGAGGGGGGGGGGGGGGGGGGGGGGGGGGGGGGGGTACATTTTTGCTAAGTATTCAAAAATGGGGGGTACACTTTTCATTTCCGCAAAAAATTGGGAGTACATTTTTGTTTCTGCTTTATATGGCACGCTTCTAGGGCCAACAATACATCTTCTCGTGTCAATTATTGTAGGGATTTTCTCACAAAAACTCCCACCTTTGATGCTTCTCTGATGTTAGATCGTTTTTATCTCGTTAATGCGCATGCGCAAAACGAGATATAGGTATCATGTACATAAAAAGGGACAAAAGTTGTTAACAAAGGTTTCTTTGTTTAGCTTTGTGGACTTTTGTTCGGGGGGTAAGTTCTTTATACAAGCTATATCATGGCATTGAGGATATAGTTGGTTAAACCGGTTAGGATTTCAAGAAGGGCGTCACATACAGCCACTAAAATTTATGGGGAGCTCCCCCGGACCTATTGTTAATTTCCCTAGGGTATTGGGATGTCATGTCATGTCATGTTTTTAAGTGGATGTGTCCGAGACGGCTTAATTGATCTTCAAAGGTTTAAGAAATTTGTGTTTTTCTTGTCAATCATTTTTCGTAAAGACATTAGGCCTCTTTCAAACCTCCATTCTGATCTACCATTTTGCAGAATTGGTCAGGCATTCGCCATTTTGGATTTTTCCTTAGATCGTTCAATTTCTTGCCTAGAATTACTGCTCCTGGTATTGATGTACAAAGAGTCGCCGTCAAACAATCTGCAAAGCGTGACACACTCTCTTTCCGAATGTATGTGCCGCAGAGTGTCCTCCATTTCTTTGTTCATGAGTAGCCCATCACCACTGTTCTGCAGGAGATGGTGCCGAAAGCCAACTTCGATAAATTTATCCAGTAGTAAGCACGTTTCCGAGTTGACTTCCACGAGGGAAAAGGAAAACACCATTTTTTACTCAGCAGTGTATTCTTTAAGTTTATCTGACATTACTCAGTAGTTTTGAAAAATTTAAGATGGTTTTAAACTCGGACGGAAACAGGAAAACATTGAAGTATATGTTTAAAGTCCTCCAGAAAAGTATTCATCGCAACCTTTTGTAAGTATTTTGGTTAAAAAAAAAAAACAATAAATCTTGCATTTCTGTGGTTGTAATGGGCCGTATCACAAACTTTCAAATGTTGATTGACCATTATTGACATGCTAGATGTATGTTTGCAACCAAATTCACCAGTCATGTTTTCACATGTGTTCATACGGTTTACCTAAATTCAACCAACGGTAATAAAGAAACATACACCGTATCAAAATGAATAAGAACAAAGAACAAGGAAACCACTGCGGAGTATGAATTAGAGTCAAACACCTGATTTCTTGGAATGGAATTTATACATGTAGTGCTGGAAATAACAGTTGGTTGTCCGCCGGGACTAATTTTCCATTATGTTTGGACATGGTGTCTAAGCACAAATATGACTTAGCTTGTGTCTTATAAAAGTCTTGTTACATGTAAGCCATCGCATTCCATTCCAAAACATAAAATAAGAATTATACTGTTTGTACTGTTTATTTTACTGTAAAAGGGCATAGGGAAGTATTCTCCTCTGATGACGCGATCGTCTTTGACTGATCTATACCACCATAATTTGCCGCAGGGTTCAAACTAGAAGTAATTTTTTGCGATACTGTTGTTCCTGGAATCCTGTTAAATTGAGAAACCTGGCCCGGTTTCCCTTATCTCTGAACTCACAATTTCTCTCACGATGCGCTGAATTCTGTCTTCTTCCATTGCGCCATGTTGTTGCTTGGTGCAATGCGGGTCAGCTAATTTGCATAAGTTTGCACGCCAATACAATATTTCGAAGCTGCACCCGCAATATATATGTCGAAAATTACATTTTGTAAAGTGCGGACGTATATATTGCAATTTGGACATATATATTGTGTTTGAATATGATAAAATCTTTTGTCATTTTGAGCCTATTTGACAAGCATACTTTGAAGTAGGGAAAGACCTGTCACGAAACGAATTAACCGCAAAGTGTTTCATTCCTCCCCTTGTGATATAAGAAAAAACAGTACAGAATTTGTTCACCAGCAGATCATACACAGATGTATTTAATGTATAGTTGATTACGATCGTTAAATGGAATTCAGGCCTACAGTAATTTAAAGAGGAGAATTTTCTGGGACTTTTCAACTGGCTGCTTAATAGAGGATGACTGCGTAATGCAGTTAGTCCGCAATATGCAGGTTTGGCTGTACGGAAATTAAAGAGCTCTGCTGGTAATGTCGGTAGTAGAGTGAAAGATTAAATGCAGCGCCTTAAAAATGTATGTACTGCAAACTAAAATAGTAATGCCTGGCCCACAAATAAAATACAGCGGTCTTAAACATTCAGGTGCAGGAATATAAATAAGCACCCGCTAAACCTTAAAGTGCACATGACGTGAAATTTCACTACCATTTTGTTTTGGGGTTTTATGTTTTTTATATCACCTTTACTTCATTTTTGGTTGTTTTTGTCTTTTGCGCGAAGCCGGGATCCACTATTTTTAGTGGTTTGAAAAATCCCGTCGAGGTCTGAAATTTGCGACATTTTCAGCGCCGCCAAAAATGTATGTGTGATGTTAGTCGTTTGTTCGATCAGAAGATCACACAATACATGGCGAAAAGGCGACGAACCCGGGGAAGAAGCGAAAACCTGGAAAGTTTTGTATGGCTGATGGCCCTGGGATAAGTCAGTTGTAATAATACAAATACAACAACGGGTGTTTCAATTAATGCATCTGT
This sequence comes from Dendrophyllia cribrosa, assembly GCA_024195265.1. Classification (NCBI taxonomy): domain Eukaryota; kingdom Metazoa; phylum Cnidaria; class Anthozoa; order Scleractinia; family Dendrophylliidae; genus Dendrophyllia; species Dendrophyllia cribrosa. The sequence continues at coordinate 29,947,240 of JAJLRJ010000004.1, read as the reverse complement.
TTCCCTCAAATGGGTAAAATTCGTGCATAAACATCGTCCGGGTTTCAAGCTAACGAAGACATCTGTCCTTTGTTCGATCCATTTCGCTCCCTGGTGCTTTACACGGCGGATCGACCTGGCAAAGTCCAAGGAAAAGTTATTAGGAAGCTAAACACTTGATAACAGGTTCTCTTCCAACTATAGACGTAGCTGTGGAACTGACAATTAAAACAACAAGAAAGCACAGAACGTGAGCGAAGGATGGTGAGTGGAATTTTTCCCGGGAGTTGTTTATGTTGACATGTTTCTTCTCGGAATCATTCAAAAGGTATTTGTGACGTTATTTGTATGTTCGTCTGGTCCGTAACCGATTCATCTTCAAGTGACCTATTTTCCCATCAAAATAATTTTTAAAACACCTCTTTTCAGATTACTGAATAAAACGCGGCATTGTAATTTTACTTCATGTGCACTTTAAGTGACAAATCCTCTTTGGCCAGAACAAATTGAACATTTTTTGGTGTAGTTTTGACAGTAACTCGCCCAAAGGGCGAGTGCTGTCAAAATTACGTTTTCAACCATGCAGGTGTACCTTTATATTTCATGTGCACATACTGAAACAGATACTGAAAAAGGAATGTTTTTTATTGACTGAGTTAGGTCGGGCCGGGCGGGAAAATATTTGGCTCTCGGTCATGGCGCACGGACCGAGCGCAGCGAGGTCCGTGCGCCATGACCGAGAGCCAAATATTTTCCCGTCTGACCCTCCCACTCAGTCAATAAGTGCATAATAGATGGATTTACAATGTGAAGATCTTTTGTATAAACATGTGCACAAAAATAAAAACTCAATCAAAATGACTGTCAATATGCTCATCTCTATTCACACTTGGCGGAAGAAGACCATCGGGGCACTGGATTCTTGCCCTGGACAAACACCCATGGCTGCTGAGGTGTACCTGTACGGGGTATTGGCGGGTGGTGCTGCCAAGACTGCCTTATTGTACCACGGACTGACATAAAAGGTTGAGCTGTGGAAGGCAACATAAGACTTATTGTTATATTTATTTATTGATTGATTGATTACAGAATTATGCAAATAGCAGTCTTCCAGGGATGAAAGTTTGATGAGCTCGACTTCACCAGTTGATGATAGTCAAAGTCAAAGTAAAACTTATGTAGAACTTGAACTTATTCCTTACATTATGTCGAATTCAAAGAACAATTTCTTGGGCAGAAAATGCTTACGCTCGGCTGACTTCAACACTCACAGTTCGTCTTGGGCGAGACGACTTTTGTTCCGAGATCCCGGTGTTAAACTTCTCATGTATCCTGCGATGAAACTCAACTCGGCTTTCATGTAAACGGGCCCCAAATCGTATTTTCCGGGACAACAACTTCTTTTCCTAATGATGGGATGTGGTTACGAGTTCTTCCGGAAGCTTAAATGCTAATATTAAGTAGAAAGTTGAATCTAGTCCAATGTAAGTGTAAACACAAATTCTCAAAATTGATCCACATTCAACATTTGTCTGATCACCAGTAGGCGTAAAGGAAAATTTCACCCGAGAATACTCTATGTGGGCCTGGCCACGCTGTCCATACCAGGAAGGAGAACCAACTTTTTATTTCAGCATTAAATAAGTACTGTATTTGCTTTTAAATCAATTAGAGGATTAAACATAATTTCTCCCCCTAGTAATCTCCAACTTTACAAGGCACCGAGACTTGGAATAATACCAACCTCGTTCCCAGGGTCCTCCTCTTCCCGCCCCCTGGAGCGAGAGCGAAGGGACCCTGGTCTGGTCTGGTCACGTGTCTTCTAAATTTTAGAAGATTCCAAATAAACGATGGAGGAGCGGCAAAGTGTGCAATTTGTCCGCTCTAGCTGAGCATTGCGAATCAAAACAAATTAGGGCCTGTTTACATGGAGGGAGGGTGACCCGGGTAGCAGGATCACCCTCCCTCCATGTAAACAGGCCCTTAGTCCCGAGTGAAAAGCGTTCGCGACAAATGTGAAGCGGCGGTCATCCGCAGACTTCGAAAACTTATCCACATCGACTGGTTTTGAGAGTGCAATTTGCTTTAGGATCTGCAAGTTAACGTTGGGGAATTGTCACGGTGTTTGAAGATTTGTCTCAGTAAAGCTAATTTTGAACTTGCTACTATGTGCTACAGAAGGCAGTCCAATTTTGTTACTTGACGCCGCTAAGCTCGCGCTCGGCAGGAAATGCTTTTGATTTACGGCATTGTTCCAAACTTGGATGAATTATCGCTACATACTAGCAGTTTAGCCACCTTTAGTTTAGCCGGCTATCTTTAAGCTTCATTCGAGAGGCAAATTAAACTTGTCGCCGTCCGTTCTCGGACGATGGCAAAATTTGAATTTTTCAGGGACCTTATTGATAACAGCACTTTTATGAGGTCACCCTGGTAAAATAACACTATTATTATCATATTATTATTAAAGCAGCCACGGACCAAATTTTTGAAATGCAGATCAACTGTACATTTTTATTACAGGAAACGAGATAGAGTATTAAATCATGATATTCATGATAGCTTCTGTTCTTCGTCGGTGAGGCATGTTGTTTTGTTCAATACTTAAGTACCGGTTCCAGTCGTTTGAATGTGTGTACAAGATAGCGTGCATTTTGTTTTATTATACACTTGAGCAATCATTGAACGACATCAATTTTATCCTTGCGCATTATTCATTCGCTTGTCGTTTGATTGAACCGTTTCCGGAGATCAACGGATTCGCGCACAGCACGAGTCACTGTGACATGCTGTGAAGAAAACGAGCTCAGGTCAGTTATGGTACATCCAAAAACTAAGGGGAGTGGTCTATCTCATAAAGTATGTAACATATTGATATGAAACTTGGCCAAAGTCTTAAACTTGTTACGAAGGTTAATTTCGATAAGTAGTTGTCACGAAAAGAGTCACGCAACTGATTAAGGTATCAAATTTCCATGTTTTTCTTTAGGCGAAGTGCAGGAGAACTTAAACCACTTTGACTTACAAAGTAACGTTTGAATATTTTTAAGTGTGTAAAGTCATACACGGAAGGCGTGTCCAGGTCACGTGATGATCCAAATGTCACGATTTTGTTGTCACGCAAACACCAGAAAACAGTCATGCCATGTAGGTGGACCACGTTTCCAGTTGTCTGCAAGAGCACAGAAGGAACAAACCGGAAGTAAAAACTCAATTGGTCACGTGATAGGTTGCCATGGAAACATCAACGTCAAAAAAGACTGTCTCAACAAGTCGAATGCCCTTGCCAAGTCTCATACTTATGACACGTTTCCTTTTCAAGATAGACCACCCCCTTACTTTTTTTTTATAAAAGTGGCAGACCCAGTCCTTAATATACCTGGCCCTGGTTGTTCAAAAGGTGGATAGAGCTATCCACCGGATAAATCACTATCCAGTGGATAACACAAAGGATTTTGTTAATGCTTATCCACTGGATAGTGATTTATCCGGTGGATAGCGCTATCCACCTTTTGAACAACCAGGGCCTGAAAGACAAAGTTACAAACACTATCGACCCCTCCCTAGGATTATAACTGTCCAAGAGACACGTGACCAGATCAGACCAGGGTCTCTCTCTCTCTCGCTCCAGGGGACGGGAAGAAGAGAGACCCTGGGCACGAGGTTGGAATTATACTCGCTTGTTACATTTCTTGCAACTTGAACGTCGCTGTAGTAAACCGTTACCGTCAGGATGACTGTTGACTGTTTTTGTTGCTACCAAAAAGACACTGCATGTAGCTTTATGTCTTTATCTAGATCTATCTACACTAAGAAATATATACTCTGGATACTTGAAATAATAACTTCACCCATTACTTAGTGATCTAAAACTAGAAATTATCTGAAGGCACCCACTTCTTTTTGCTTCAGAAAATTCCACTGGAACATTCAGCACAGAGCTGAAATACTTCATCATGTGGTACGCTTCTTTATGCGTAAGTATTTCAGAATCAAGGACGACATCAGCAAACTCCTTTTGTTTCATCACGGGGAAACGAATTCCTTTGACAATTCGTTCTCCAAGGATTCTTCTTTTCACAGAGCCTTCTGCTACCAGGCCTTTCTTTTTACATTCCTTTATAGCCCAGCAATCCACAGCTTTGAATAATCCAACCTCTTTGATATTCAGCGAATCTTTCTCAACTAATTCCTCAAGTACTGTCCTCTCGATTGTCACGAAACCATCCGATTTGACAGCTTCTTCTGTTTCATTCTCGATCACTTTCCAGCAGTGATCCAGCAGATTTTTCTCTTCGTATTTTTGCGCGTCCGGCAAGACGTGAAACACGTTTGACGCGTTCAAGTTCTCTTGGAGGTAAGCAGAGCATTTCTCGGCCAGAGAGGGCAGCATGTATTTCTTCGCTAAATACAGTACCTGCATCACGTTGTCCGGGCTCAAGTTGGCTTCGTCGCTGTACATGAAACGAAACAACTCCAACAGGCTATCGTACTCACAATCTGAGATCTCCACAGAATCTTTAGTCTCCGCTAATCCACCGTAAAACATGGCAAAGAACACTGGACTACTGATAGCTAACACGAATTTGTGAGCTGGAATCGTCTTGCCTTTACTTCCGCCTCGAGTATCTCGAACGACGAACTTTACGTCGTTAATGAGATCTTGGTTGAAAATAGCCTGGCATCTTTCTCTGATAGTACTCCGGTTTGTTCCTTGCCAAAAAGCTTCCCTTGTTGCGTCAATAGACATGACTGATACGACTGTGTGGTTAGATTTCGCTCGCTTCGAACTCGATGCTAGAATTGCTGCAATACAGAATTCGTTGTTAAAACTCCAGCAACCTCGTTCCCAGGGGCTTCTCGGTTTTCAAAATGGCGGTTTGAGAGGAGAAACCCCTGGGACATAGCGATCTAAAACGACCGCTGATTGGTTTATTGATCCTGATTCTTACATCTATTCTGATTGGTTTACGTTTTTCTAAGAAAAGATGGCGGATCACGGTAGGTTCTTCGAGAAACCAAAACAATGCTATATCGAAGGTCTCCGAGACGTGAAAGTTGAACAGTTTTCCTGAGTAACTGTTAACAAAACTGCAGCTGTTCCTGACGATGCGGCTATGATCCAACAAGCGTAAGATTTAGATATAATTCGCCGATTTTCAGGCTTCGCGTTTACGGGTGGCGAATGGTAAATAATTTGAGATATTTTTTTCTGCGAGCCCTACACTTTTAAACTTTCAAAATACGAGGCGGAGAGAAAAGCTATATGGAAAGGCTTTACCAAATAAATCGAGACACCGAGACGTGGAGAACCGCTCAAATAACCGAGACTGCGAGACCCATAATCTTAATTTTTTGAAAGACCATTCGCCACTCACCCCCCGGTACGTGATAATTTATAGAATTTTGGAATGACTGGAATGGGGAATGCTGGGCGTAATGTAATTTAATAGAGTCCAGAATACTGGCTGAACCTCGGTGTAAAAACATGTCTTGTTTTGTACCTATTTCTACTTATTGTTGTCTTGCGCTCTATTGTTTTATACAGTTTGTTTTCTTTGTTTTTCAGTTCATTTATGGTTTCATAAATAAAGCCGAGCCGACCGCCAATTGTTTGCTATTCAGTTACTTATTCACTTGTGACAGCTTGACTGAAGTTAAGGTCAATTTAGTTTTTAAAACATGTCAATAAAAAACAAAACAGATATGCATTCCTCAAAATGGCAAGATTTTAGTATAACCCCCAACATTAATGGGCCATTCCATTTTATATCCGTACCCCCCCCCCCCCCCCCCTATTGAGGTATGCACTCAACATCCCCCCTAAGGAAAAAAAGATCAAAGGGCTGACAGAACACCCCCCTTAGAAATAGCAGATCGTTCTGTTACCCCCTTGGGAAATTTTTGAAGATCAAAGGATGCCGACGCAAGTACTCTATCCCCCCCCCCCCCCCCCCCAAGGAGACCCTTATACCTCAATGGGGGGGGGGGGGGGGGGGTTGCGGATATTAATTTTGCACATGCATGGGGGGGGGGGGGGGGGGGTACAGATTTTGTACAGCACATAAGTCGGGAGGGTACGTTTTTTACTGTCCCCTTTTTCAGAAATAAACACCGGCCCCCTCTTAGCCATAATTAACCCACAGTCCCTAAGGAGTGTTTCGACATGATAAAGTATGTTAACTTTGTGCTGAATACTGCTGTAGGATTTCCTGAAGCCAGAAGTGGTACGCTTCTTCCGGAGCGAGTTTCTAGGTTAACATCAGTTGTATATAATGGAGGGTGGCCTCATTCTTGCTATCTTTGTGATTGTATATTTCTTTCTTTAGAACTTATTCATAATTTGTGGGATTATATGGAAATCTTACTCTCAAAATTCCCAACCACATTTTCAGGCCCAAGAACTGTTTTTAAGATTTTGCTTCTATGAAATGGCAATGTAGTTTATAGCTGGCAAATCATCCCAGGCACTCTGGATACCAGAAGTTCTCTTACAGCAGGCCTTTTGCCCTGAGGCTCTTCCTTGTGGCAAAAATATGATTCAAAAGAGGCATGTAATATCATATAGTTTATGAGAGAGATGAGAGGCACCCATGCAGGGTACATCCCAACTTATTTGGACCGATGATCTTAGGGTGTTTTTTTTTGCTTAGCTTTCAAAATCATTAAAAATTCAATTTTTCTTGACAAACATTCTGCACATAATAGCTTTTGAGGCTCCAAAGTTTTCTGCACTTTTGAGAAACACATGTCAGCAGAATGCTAGTTAACATGTTTTTGCCTCTAGTCAGCTTAAGGTTTAAGAGCCGGTCTGTTTGCCTGAAAACAGTGGAGTAGAATATGTCAAGCATGAAATTAATTTTATTCCTTGTTTGAATGAGTGAATGATATGATTAATATGGCTTTGAACTATCAGGATTTCAGAATGGTAATCATTGCAAGCTATTGGGTTGATACAAATTAAAAAAACATTCTAGGATATAATCAGCTGTGAAACATTTGTTCATTCCACAATAAGAAGCTAGTCTTTGAGCTGAGGCTGGGGAGAGGAAAAAGTGAAGTGCACAAAAAATGTTCCCCATGTGCCCCCTTTTCATTTTATATTTTCTACATTTCAGTTTTTTACTGAAAAAAGCCTCCATGAGGGAGGGAGTTGTTGATGAATTTTGACAATTATGGCTCAGGTCTAGTGGATTTTTCTGTCTGATCAGGAAATTCTGTCACTTGTCCAACAGAGAAGGAATAGATCCTGATTTCTTTTTTATTTGGGGGCCATCTTTGTTATAAGTATGACACATTAAGCTTCTTGGTGATGTTTTATTAACATTTTAGTTTTTAACACAACCATGGAGAACAGGGTGCTTTCTGGTCAGGCCTTTCTCTTGCAGCCCAGTCTGGCTTTGTTTAATGTGTCAGGAGCATAAGATTCCCACTGACATGGCCTTAGGGGTTGTAAGGGCTTACAAGCATCCCTGCCACATCAGACAGGGAAGCTTTGATTTAAAACAATCAGGTAATCAAGTGACCAAACCTTTCTACCTGTAAACAATGGCTAGATTTAGGAAGCCCAGTCCAGCTTCTGAAGTTGACCAAAGCTATATAATATTTTAACTTTAGAAGGGTTTGCTCATCAATTCATTCCCAGGGTAACAATTTGCCAGAGGGGATTTTCTATGCCAGTCACAGTTAGTTGACATGAACCAATATGTATACTTCATGTGCAATATCCAGGTAGGGATTGACAGGGAAGTGTGTACAAAGTCGGCAGATTTGGAATTAAAGATTTTGGCCGTTAAACAATAATTTTTTAATTGGGGGACGAGTAGCTCTGGCCCATGACTTGTTTATTTGCTGGTTTCAGAATACTGTCACATCCCCTGGTCACCATTTAGGGCGGATGTAGCTGCATTTGGAAATGGAGTAAATGTACTTTAATTTTCAATTTTACAGTTTTATTTGATTTATTTGGTAATAAAATACACTAATCACACTGCTGTCATTTCCAACATAAATTGTACATGTTTTCCTCAGAAACAATTGTGACAAACACCTCTAACAAATATGGGAAAAATACTTTGACTTGTCTTCACTTTTCTTCTCTTTTTTTTTAGAAAATGTTAACTTGGTGGGAGATAAATTCCCGGAAATGAGTAAATAAAAAGCACTTAATTTAACATATTTTGCTGTTGTCAGTGTCTTGACTGGATCAGCAAACCATCTCTGATTAAAAGATCAAGTAAAAGTGTTTTATTGAGGGGAAGACGGTAAATTACTTTAAAATGCCAGCAAAACGGTGATACCCGCGCAAGAGCAACGGTAAAAGCATCGACGGTTAAATCGAAAAAAATATTACCACAAAAACTTCGTGCTATTTTGTTGCTTGCGGGCGTGATCGTGGGAAAAGAAGCCGAAAATACTATAATATAAGAAACCAAGTCTTAGCTGAGACGGTAAATTCACTCCTTTCCTTTGAAAAATCGTGCTTCTTTGAAAAAAAACATGTTTCGTAAGCTGCGGCGTTTCGAATTTTTACCTTCATTGCCTGTGTATCATTTTTCTTGAAACAGCAAGGTAAAGAAAAACTTTACAGGTCGATAAATGGTTCCACTTCGCTCCACAGACATCCCTCCTTCGCCGCCATTTTGTTTGTTTTCCTCTTGGTTTGCAATCTCGTACCCAGATCTTCTCACTCTTTTCCTTGTCCGCCATTTTGAATACATCACCAGAAATAGTGGAGATTTTGATCACGTGATCTGCTGTGTGCCAGGGTCTTCTCCCGAAGCGCCGCCATATTGAAAACCGAGAAGACCCTGGGAACGAGGTTGATACTCCAGCGAAGACACTGGGTACCAAAATGAGCCTGCGATATCACAATCCAGCGTGACTCTCAAAGCGTGACACCTAGCTTGGTGTATCCCTTATTGTAATGTATTTAGATATATTTCAATGTAATTTGGGGTCGGATTACAGTATCTAGGGTTGAAGCACTGATTTTAGTATTTAGGTTTAAGCGCTGATTCCAGTATTTCCAGTGTATCAAAAGGGTTAGTTCTTATATATGGTCTGGGCTAGCAGCATATTATCTTATATCCCCTAAAAATTACAGTTTCCGGCAGCTAGCCCTCGGTGGTGTAGTGGATAGTGTGCATGGAGCAGATCATACGGCCCAGGTTCGATTCCCTATTCTGCTATTTTTATCTTCTTTTTCTACTGAAATAAAAACTAAGTGTTTAAGGTGGCTCGCGGCAGTTTTTGAGGGTCCACACACCTCACATTTGAGCGCCCATAGCGTCGGTGCTAGAGCTCGGATTGACTAGCCGTTAACACACATAGCTTCTTAAAGATTGAACTTTCCGGTAATGTCAATTTAATTAGCATCGGAGCTACCATGGCAACACGACAATGACGTTACCCAATTTACATATTGTCCATTTTCATGAGAACCTGCTGACCTAAACTTTTAAAACCACCTACCGTACGTTGTACTTCAAAGGTAGGGCTGCAAGTACTGCAAGTTTGGGCAAAATCTCAGAGAGCGTTTTCGAGAAAATCCGGGCTACTTTATTCTTTGTGAAAATTAGCAATTTTATATTGCTTTACTTTAATCACGAATTAAAGGAGTGTAATACGCTTTTCTAAATATTTATTTGCGTTGGAGAAGGTACCCTTGGCTTCAGGCTATTTGAGAAAGAGTGTGAAGCAAATTGCTTTTTCCGATTTCCGTCGAGGCCGCACTATATCAGATGGTATATTTACTCATTTTTTGTAATTTTGTAGTGCTCCTGTGAAAAGTGTGATTATAAAAAAACTTATCAATAAATTTCCTTTAAAATCTCACGACGAAAGCATTAATGTTTACTTGAAATTGTCTGGGAGTTTCAAGGACATTGAATATTGGTAAGGCTGTGAAATAATCACAAACGCACAGGGAAGTTTTGCATTCTTAAACGCAAGCTCCTTCAGCCCGGGTGATAGGATTTTTCCACAGTTTTTCGCTGTTCATCTTCGTTTAGTATAATTAACTCCCAGGCGTTATGCACTACCTGGACGAGTGAACCGGGACTGAGGAAACTTCAGATCAAATGGGGGGAGGGAGGGGGGGGGGGGGGGGGGGGGGGGGTACAGATTTTGTACAGCACATAAGTCGGGAGGGTACGTTTTTTACTGTCCCCTTTTTCAGAAATAAACACCGGCCCCCTCTTAGCCATAATTAACCCACAGTCCCTAAGGAGTGTTTCGACATGATAAAGTATGTTAACTTTGTGCTGAATACTGCTGTAGGATTTCCTGAAGCCAGAAGTGGTACGCTTCTTCCGGAGCGAGTTTCTAGGTTAACATCAGTTGTATATAATGGAGGGTGGCCTCATTCTTGCTATCTTTGCGATTGTATATTTCTTTCTTTAGACAAAAACATGATTCACACAGTGTAATTTTTTGGTGACAAGGATAGTGAACATTCAGCGTTGCTAACGGTAATGGAAAACGACGACAATAAGTTGTATTCGAAGCTAAAGAACAAACATATTCAGTATCCCGGCAAGCGCAGAGTGCTATTGGAGATTATCAAGGCTTTGATATAGTTTGTGAGCCTCCGATCGCCTTAAAAGCAAATACCAAGTACTATATTCATGGTGTATGGTGGCCTAAGACTGCCATAAGGAAAAGTGCGTACTCGTGGTACGGGACAAACTCACACGCTCCTACTCGTGAATACTTTTGCGCTCTCCCAGACACTTCTGCGCTAAGACGTTGAACAACGATTGCATCTAGATCTTTGCCCGACTGGCCAGAGTCCTTCTTGGTGATTTTAGTTTTTCGTTCGTCCTTCATTTTGTCTTTGAATTTTCGCCAGTCGTCAGCCATTTTGACTCACAACATTGCGCCAGGCATCATGGGTACAACACATGGCTACTCCGCAATGCATTCTGGGCTATGGCAACGATAGGCCATGGGCATTTTTGTTTTCATTTTACTTTAAAATGATTTCATTTTGATTTTAAATTAAATAAAATAAATTTTATTTTGCTTGTAAGAGTTATATTATTTTGATTTCGTTTTACTTTTTATAAGAATTTATTTTTTATTTTTATTTTATTTCATTTTTAAATTTCTTTTATTTTTATTTTATTTTCAAATTTGAATATTTTATTTTTTGTTTTTAAAATTATTTTTGATTTCGATTTTATTTTATTTTCAAATTTGAATAATATCTTATATTTTGTTATGATTTTATCTACTTTTTTTTTAATACATGATTGTTTTCCAAAATACGTACTTTTCCTTATGGCAGTCCTAAAGGGCCACCATAATGGTGTTCTGGAACTCTGAAACTCGATCGAAATGACCTCGTGACGCAGTTTGAATCCTGTCCAATCATGATTCGCGCACTTCACCGCCTAATGTGAACACAATCATGTTTCGTTCGTGATCAGACTAAACATTTTTCGTCCTAGTATGAACACAGCATAAGGTGTTCACTGTAAGGTTCGTCCGGTTTTTCCGTTGTAGAGTGCAGAGCAGCCCTCAAGTGTTAAAGCGACCACCTTCGGCTTTGCATTTCAGGTGGTCCATTACGGGAGGTTCAACAGTTTATGTTAAATGGAACTAGTAAACATGTACTCCTTTCATTTATTAGTCTATTCGCTCTTTTTGTAAAACTTGTTAAGTCACATACACCCAATATTAATTGAATTAAATGTTCTACGCAAAAACAGTGAGTGTTTACCATTTACCAAAAAAATCTGGAAATTTCGGTTGGAATGCAAATGGTAAGGCTGTTATGGTTTGCCCGATCAGAAAATTTGCGAAATAAACGGAACGTCTTGAGAGGTATTGTGTAGTCCAAAATTATCCGCCGGAATATCCCAACGGAAATGTGTGTACCATTTGATTTTATCTACCAGTTCCATGCCCTGCGCCAGTTTTGAACCGTAAGCGTGGCTACTCAGCTCGTTTCTGGTGAATGGCAAATGGTACACGCCAATCTCGAACGGAATTTCCTTTCTGTAGTTTTGCTTATGATTTATACAAACCGTGGACCAACCGGTTTTCCCGTGTAAATGGTAAACACTCAGTGTTATTTAGCTGTAACTAGGTTAAAACTTCTAGTCATATTACCATTATAATTTATTGTTTTAAAACACTTATAATCGTTGAATAACCAACACCTAGCTAGAGTCAGGCTACATGCATCGGTAATAAGGACTTGTTACACTATACTGAAGTTGATGGATCGATGATAAGGAAGGCATGTCTAACATTTCAACAAAGATATTTAATTTGATTCCCTTACAACGTGTTTCTTCTGTTTTGTTGTTGATTGTTTTGTAATTTTGTTAGCATTTTCATGGCATTTTTACAAAATGAAATACATCAGTAGAAACTTATTTAAGAAACAAATACATGAAATACTTATTAATATTTTTAAACAAGAAAATTTTTATCTTACACCATCTTCAATTCTTGAATTAATTAAAAACTTGTAAACTGTATCAATCCTGTAATTACGACCAGTATAGTGTAATCTCTTTCTACTTTCTTTACTGTTTTTTTTTTTAATTTATTATTGCGTCGACAAAGGAGACGCTTCCTAATCTTGTCGGCTAGGCGGAACGAATCGAGAAAAGTGTCGGTACCAAATCTGCGCCATCTTGAAACGTCACAATAGTAGCCAGCATTCCCAGCGCGTGGAAATCAGACATCATCCTGGGGAGCTAGCGGTTCCGAAATGTCACATGTGAATAATCTATTTTTCTTGATTTAGTTTCGGATATTTTACCGATTTTGGAATCGTATTTCAATGCCTACTAAAAGTACACAGTGGAAAAATTGGACGAAGGTTCTTCTCCGGACCAAGTAAGTTGTTGGGTCTCTTTGGAATCAAGCAAGAAGTTATCGGATTTTCCTCGCTACCGTTCTGGTATGTTTTGAATGTTCTATCTTGATTTTGCTGTGGTTCTCTGCCTGATTTGGGAAGCTTTCACCTAAATACCGACATCGTTCTTCGCGATGTTCTACGGTACGGTGCAATTCGCTGTATGTCTTGTAGCAATAATTCATTGACCGGCCGCGCCAGGCGAACGCACACAGTGCTCGAAATTGCGCCTGTATCGGGCGCTGCCATTTGCGACTAAAGATTTTGCAGTTTTGTGACTAAAATTTGTCTAGCTAATAAAGGAATTGAAATATATTCTACAGTCTTGTGTCTTACTTGCAACCTACGGTAGTTGTAATTTTATCCGAAAAATCCTGCGAAATTCACGTTGAATGTTGCGTGACTTAATCGTCGATTTCATGCTCCATTAACGCGGTGTCCAAGAAGTTTATCGCGGGAACACTTTTTCAGGCTTTCTCAGAAATTTCTCATTTCCGGTTCCGGTATAAGTACATGTACTGAGGAGTATGATTTCAGAATCGGAGAAATAACCGAAATGAAATTAAGACAAATACACTATTTACATGTCGGAAAAATCTGAGACCTTTCGGAGTACACAGCACGGTAGGATTTTGTCCGATTCCACGGCGATAGCGTGAATTTGTTTGATGTCGGCCCGACATTTTTGCCTGCGTGACATATCTCGCGACATTGCCCTTTTCAACAGTGGCTGAATTAATTCATGAAACTGAGGTACTAGGTCAAGACGAGGTGCCACGGGATACGGAGACGCACTATAATCTATGATTACTACTAGTTTTAATCTACTATTTATTGTAATCTGAACTGCTGTAATCTGATCCCTCGTAATAAGCCTAACTTAGGGTGCGTTCCTTTGGGATGATCCGGATCCGGATCACTGATCCAAGATCACACGGATCATGCTGCATCAAAGGAACCGATGAATCCTTGTCCAGAGTGGATTCGTCGGTTCCTTTGATGCTTCATGATCCGAGTGATCTTGGATCAGTGATCCGGATCCAGATCATCCCAAAGGAACGCACCCTAATTATACCTACCCGCCTCGACTAGTTTTTCAACTATTTGTGGGTAGGTACTATTTAAATCAATATTTGTTATTTAATAAAGTGTTTTGTTGTTGTTGTTGTTGTTGTTGTACATCAGCGCTTCTAGTGTAATATGCGACAACTATTGTATAATCGAAGAAATTCCACATCCTTCAGTGACCGAAACATATACGAGTCAGTACACTATGAAGACGGGATAAATGCATTCATCGTGGCAAATGTTTATTCTCTACGTATTCACATTAACGAAACACAAAAAAAACCGATCAGACTTACTGAGTTGTGCGGTTAATTACACGTTAATTGGCGAAGGCCGTTGTAAACTATGTAACTTACTATGTACTTCCAACAACAATTAAGCAATTTCGGGATTACCTTGGTTTCGCATTGCTATGCTTTGTGACTGCAAAATATCCGCGCACTTTCTCAAACGATCGGAAGTAAAACCAAAACCAATCGTGATCGTGACTTGCTCGCACGCGTTTTCCCGCGCTTGGCGCGGCTTCATGTATTTGCTTCGAGTTCTGATTGGTTCATTGGATTGTCTGCGCCCGTTGTGATTGGCCAGAGTAATTACTTGGTTTTGATTTCACTACACTCAATTCTCAAAGTCATTCATCAAGTTTGAACAAATAAAATCATTGGGGTGACTGTGGTTTGGAAACCCGATCTTAATTAGCATACATTTTCGCCATTTTATTCCTTCGTTCTCTGTATTTAAAGATCACTTTGAGAAGCCATATCAAACATTCGAACGGGCGTTTTAGCAGTTATCCGGTGAAACCTTAAAATTGGTTATAAAAAACGCGGCTGCATGTGCCTCGTTTTAAGTTGATCGTGATATATTTCTTAAAAACTTCTTTTAAATGGTACTGATCACCATCATGGTTAGCTTAATACTGTGGTGCTATAAATACCTTACCAGAGTCTACTTTTGATGATTGAATCCACAAGTGTGACCATTTAAAACAGCGAAAGCTACTGTCTGACTGCTCTCTTGTAGTACTGTTTAATCAGAATACTGTACAAGGTGGTTCCGAAACTCAGTTTGAGTCTGACTGTGGTTAAAATCCTAAAGCCAATAAGAAGTACTTTCGGAGGCGTTATTTACGCTATACAAGGTGGTTCTAACTTGTCAATTTGTCCGTCTGACAAATACCTGAAAGCTATAATCGGTCATGCTGTATTTTGCTGTGGTGCTGTATCTGTTTTGTTGCTGTAGAACATGGTTCTAGAGTGTCATAAAGTGTGTGCAGTGCCCGCTCAAACGAAAGCAATTGATCTGTACTTTCTTGCGTGGCTATGGAATCATGTCAGTGATCACGATGAATGATGAATAACTGGTTATGGAGCGTAATATACGCAGGCTCTGGAGTGCATGTCTCCATAATTGACTCTGGGAGTGAAAGGGCTAAAAAATCTCGTCCAAACGGCATCGATCATGCGCAAGCCGTTGTTTGGCTCTCGTAAACGCCCGCTTTATAGCGTTGAATTCAGCAAGCCTGAACACTGCCCGAGTCACGTTTTTTCCGTCGCACGGATCTTCGATGCGAATGTGAGGACGGGTCCACTTTTTGTCAAAAGGGACAGCTTTGGTACTGGCCAAACGAACCGACAGCACATTGTACCAGTTAAATTCGCAATAAAAATTAAAAAATCCAACAAGGAGACTGCCAAGGTTCTCGGTGTTAGATGATTTATATGAAGTAACAATTGACGGAAGGGAGGCGCTGATCAGCTTATCGGCCATTACGGTGGCGCCTAATGATGTACTAAAATTGATTGGGTCGGCGGTTTGCAGAGATGGAATGACTGGTGGGCTGCAACCTGTCTGTAAATAGTAAATCACCAAGAGCACCACTGCGAAACCTGGAATTAGAGAAAATATTAAGCAGTGTTTAGTTCATTCGAGCTGAACAATTGTAAAACATTCGCTGTTCAGACCGTAGAACGATTTTAACATTTGCTTCAACATTCGTTCAACATTGTTGAACCATAAACGATGAACAAATGCTGAAGTGCGTTTGAGCAGGTCTTTCAACATCGTTGAAAGATGTTGAATGTTGTTGCAAGACTGTGGAAAGTGCGTAGAAACAAATTTAAGTTGCTTCAAATTTTGAAGCTAGTTGTAGCGACAAATCGTTATCAACAATGTTGTTTGAGCTGCTGGCCTTAAATAAAACCAATAGTAATTTCACTTAGAGAACCTGCAGTCCTTACTGCGCATGCTTGGACTTTGTTTAAATTTTTACTTGTGCTGGTACGGCAACGAGTTAAGGTTTGCCCTTCGTTTTCCTATCTACTTTTGTGCATCGCTTTAGATCTGGGTTCGAGAATACGCACGCATGCACTGCGAGAAAATTTTGAGCCCACGATACTTGGGGTTCGGTATGATCGGCGTTGTTTTGCAAGCAAAAGCGAAACAAATTTGGGTTTGATTGTTTGTTGCTGTTTTACGTAAGTGTTTGCCCTCGAGTAACGTACGTTACGCAGAATTGTTGCTGTCAAGGCAACTTCATCGGCAAACAGCCCTAGAAATCCCTTTAATTTACAATGTTCGGGACTATACTTAGGTATCACCTGTATTTTGACAGGCACGAGGATAGGCTATGCGTAGCCTCTTATTGTTTTAAATTTGACGATACGCTACATTTTGTGACTACCCACATCACAAATTTCCAGTTTCATCAAAAGCAGAATGTCTTCCATTATGGATGGGAAAGCTTGCGAACTATTCTACTGTCGAAGAGTTCAATAAAAGCGTTGCTAAAGCAGTTAAAGATCGGGCAGTTAAAGATAACATCACCAGCAACACATTCAACGGATATTTTTTGTAGTAAAGTGGAAAGTAAAAATACGCTTAAATACTTTTAAGTACAATATATGTAAAACATAGAAATTTGAACAAAATCAGTACTAAAAATCTGTAACCTTATGCATTTGTTTATCACTTACCCGATAGCTTATGGTCACGTGCATCAGTGATTCCTGAAACTTTGGCCCAGTGCTTGATGGTCACTATCAGTGGAGTGACTCTGGGATCTATGATACCATAACACTTCTGCAGGACTGTGTTGAATACGGAATTCGGGATGTCAACACTAATGTCTCCTTCTAATCCCTCGTGCCGGTCCTTTAGCTTCAATATAGGGACCACTGCCTCACTAATTAGCTGAAATGACAAACAAGAAATAGCTTGAACTGAATGGAACGGCGCCAAACTTCTGTTCTGTTGATATTCTGAACTTCAAGTGTGGCTTCGTTGTCGGCAAACCATGTACTGTAAATGCGGTTAAAAGCACGTTTTTTCACCGCGGTAAAGCCTTTACAATTTACTCTGTGGATTCCTTTTAATGACGAACGCGGAGCAACGTGATTGGTTCATTTCAGTTACCAGGGTAAATGTCATGGGCGCTACATGGAGAATTTACCATGATGGCAAATCACCTCAGGAAAGTCGATTACACGTGGTAACAGGGTCATTTACCGCGGTGGGGGTGTAACGTGTGTAACCCCACCGAATAAATTAATGTACCCAACTGACTTCATAGAGAATTGCAAGGATGAAAATCGAACTCTTTGAACGGCTTGAAAATTTATCTTAAGCAGTACAACTAAGTACTGACTAAATATCTGTTACGCTTTTGCTTTATTGAGGCAGTTCAATTGCTCACCACTTTGGCAAGTTAAATTTAGGCTTTTGAAATTGAAAAAACAACAACAATTATTTAACTAGAAAACGTTGATTCTATGGCTAACGCCAGTTCAATACGTGTTCGTTTCCTTGTTTGTAACTGACTGAAAAAGGATCCTCTTTTAATGAAACAGAAGGGAACAGTTTTTATTGGATAGTTGTGATTATATTCTATAAGGTTATTAAATTTTTTATAGTTATTGTATGTAGTAGCCCACGGCTCACTGGAAGACCATTTTTGTAATGAATGTGATTCCGTGTTTTTAAATAAAGAAGATGAGGATGATGATGATGATGAAAGAGTATTATTATATGTAACCGTCCTATTAATAAGAACCATATGCTAAGCATTATTACGATTGGGAATTCATGAATATAAATAAACATACAGAGTAGTGTCAAGTCAATCTGCCTCCCAAAACGAAAACAAATATGGAGATTGATTATGTGCATATAGACAGCCAAGGCGGAAAAAAGGAAAGCACCATTAAGGCCTGTTTATAAGGAGATAGGGTAATCTTTGAATTTTGTGCTAGGGTTACCCTAGCAAGAGAGTTACCCTTGCACTCTAACGTTTTTTTTTATTTACGCGTTGTGTTTACATTATATGGCTGCTGGCGCCAAGCAGGCGTGGCAAGTTTTTTCCTTGTAACGCTTCAGGTAGGGACAACTCGCCTACAACTTTTTCTGGTTCCCAAACCTTTACATATCTTGACAACAAACGTCCATGGAACAATGGCGGATCGAGCACGACGAGGTAAAGAATTACGAATGCATCTTTCAGCCTGAGCAGAAAGCGACGAATCTCATTAATTATCGCCGGCCCAATTACACGGTCTTTCGGCTAGATGTTTGTTTTTATGTTTGCGCCAAAGATAGAACGTGATAACAGATCTTTTCTATTTTTGGCCACCAAAATCCCCAATTACTTAAAAAAACGTCTGTCTAAAAATGTTTCTTTTTCGATTTAAGATCGAAACATTTCTTTGTAAACCCGGGACAACTTTGTCTCGGCTGCTAGAGTAACTCAGGCACTTAGGTTAACCTACCTCCTTGTAAATTTAAATTCAATAAACATTTATCTCTCTCCGTACTTTGCCATTAAGAGCAAGTGCACCAATCTACAATAACAACGGCCTTTGTAACATTTGATAACACCCGGAAGTACCAGGAATTATTTCGTCTGCTGTCAGACATGTGCAACTGAACTATGTCAAGAATCGATAATACTGGAAAATAGCATTGCTTTTCACCTATTATGTTTTTATATCGCACGCTACTTGTTGCTACAAGGTGAACATTTTATATATATGATTATTATTTCCGAAAGTATAAAAATCATTACTGACACGAACTCCTCTCTGGCCAGCTGCATGCACTGTCCCATACCAAAATGGCGCAATTTCTGTTAATGAAATAAGTCTTTAAGCATAATGTAAGCGGTTCTCTTGGACAGTTAACAAAAAGCTAGTTGTTTTCAAGTCTTATGGTTATTGTTGATTCCATTATGTAATTTTAATAGCAAGGGATCATTTCTTTCAAGGAAATTCTGTGGACATGATTTCTAGACCGATATTATAATTATTATATCTTTAATTATACTGAATTTACAGCACTATCCTGTAGTTTAGGCGATACTGAACTTCAACTGTTAGTTTACTTTAAAACAAACAATTAAAGCAAGGCTATAATAAGTTTCTAAGATGTTAAAAGCTTTGACTTACAATTCGATGTCGACCGACTACATGTATATTATTTCGACGAGAAATCTTAATACCTGTGTATCAGTGCAGGTGTTCATCGTCTTCACTCCATCTTGAATTCTCCGAAGGACCTGAAGACCCGAAATCGATCCGTAAGTCGGTCTTTCTGGACGGACGATGGTCAAATCGACATCGCAACCCTCTATTGCGAAGCCAGAGGCCGAGGAACCAACGAGAACCAGTCGGGCTGTTGGGAAGCGTTCTTGAATGTTACGTTCTAGACTTTCGCGCCATGCTTTTTTCTTCCTCGCTGTTTGCTGGCTTTCTTTGACCGTTTCATACTTTCGGATAATGTCACGAGATAGCACTTCGCGCGAGCTCAGTGCAAACATTTTGCTTGAAATTATGTTTCTCAGAAAGAAGTGATTCTTTCCGGGAAACGAGACAATCGGGAGGCAGGTAGGGGAGGGTGGGTGGGGATCGGCTGTAAAACGTGAGAGGGGAGGTTAATAAGACTGAGAAAACTCAAGAAGAAAGACTGACACTGAAGTCGCTTAGGCCCGGTTCAGACGCCGAACTTTTCATGAGCCGAACCTAATACCTTGAATTAAGTACATGAAAAGTTCAGCGTCTGAATCAGTTGAGAACGGCCATTTGAATTTGGAACGGCTCAGCCGTTCTTCCCGCCTGGCTCAGCCGGGAATTTCGGCTTTGGAACGGCTTGATTCAGACGCCGAACTTTTCATGAGCCGAACCTAATGCATGAATTATTGTAACTTATTTTATAAGAGACGACTGGTGCTTGTTCTCGCCATAATTACCCTTTGCCTGAAAATCGCTGACCTTTCGATTTATTTCTATTCAAACTGAATTAAGTTCGGCTAATTAAGGTCGGCGTCTGAATCAACAAGCATACTTTTCTTCATTTGGGTCGGTCCAAATTCGAATTAAGTTCGGCTCATGAAAAGTTCGGCGTCTGAACCGGGCCTTAGAAAAACTGGTTGATTTTTGGCCACTAGCGAAACGCATAAGGTGAGGTGTGACTGATACCCCCCCCCCCCCCCAGCTCAGTCAGCTGGGAATATAATATACCGTATTTTTCCGTTTGGAAACTTGGCGTCCTGTGGTCTGGCTTCCCAGTGTTTACTCATCAATGCGAGGCTGTCCTTCATTTCAACATGGCTGCCACACCATGAAACAGTGCATTTTTGTCTACCTAACATGGATTTTGAATTTAAACTGAAATCGAACGAGCAAAGAGAAAAAGTGGAAGACAAATTCGACTTCGAAGGCTGCAAAGTAGGCCGTGGAACTTATGGACACGTTTTCAAGGCGAAACAGAAAGACTGGTTAGTATTCTTCGCGCAAGATTGCAGGAGATTGTTGTCATATTTCTTAGAATCAATCAATATCGATACTCAATTTATTATTTTGTTTTGTATTTAAGTCCCAATGGAAAATATTTCGCTCTCAAGCAGATCGAAGGAACAGGGATCTCGATGTCGGCTTGCCGTGAGATAGCAGTATGTACAAAAATATTTAAGCAACTTGGTTTAAAATCCCACCATTTGTTCCATAAAAACATAAGCTCTTAATTTACGAGAATTTCCCAGTACATCTGACCATGACAATATCTCTTTATTTGTTAATTTGTCATTGTGCTAATACTGTACTATGTGGATAAATTTTATGTTGAGCACTCTTGGGAATTTTAAATTTTGTAAGGTATCAAATTTACAGGATGCAATAAACTTTTTTTCATCATATTACAGACTAAATGGATTGTCTCAGGGCCAATTAATTTCAGAACTCTTGCGACTGTGGAAGGAAAGTTATAGCAGTTTTAAACTGAAGTGGTTGGATACTGGGCAACATGTACTGTACATGTATAATCAGAGATTCCAACCCTTGGCAATGAAAAAAGGGAGGTTTTTGGTGCGGCAAAGCCACGAATATGAGCGCGAAGGCGCAGGCTTCTAGTAAAAGACCTCTAAGATGCCTTTTCCTGTATTTTGAGATCATAGTCAATGGAAAATTGTCTTTGAGGCAATCCAGTCGAGGCAATCCAGTGCATTACTGCGCCCAAAAAACCGCGGGCTCATGCTAGGATGCCCCAATGGTAAAAAATGCGTGAGATATCACAGAAAAAACAACAAAGGATCGTGCTAGTGAAGACTAGTAAAGCAGGGAACACATTATCTTCCTTTGCCAGAGGAAAGTTACAAAAAAACGGGAGAATATTGAATGAAAATGGGAGACTGGAAATAATCGCCGAAAACGGGAGGGTTGGTATCTCTGGTATAATACAGCCAGAATGTGTTTTTTTTTTTTGCTCACTATTGAAACTATTGATAGTCAGGCCAAACTATTGCAAAATTATGTAACTCGCTATTGCAGCACCAACTCTCACGATACGTTGATACATGTACACTGTAGTTCCATGTATGGTTACACCCCTAGTTATTTCCAGCTTTGCTTACAGGAGGTCTACAGTTCCTTCATGTATGCATGTACATGTATATGATGTCCAATTTATCAGACATAAAAATTCAAATTTTAACAGTATTTAAATTTATGTACTGTATACATGTACATGTACAAAAAACATTACACCTCTAGCAGCGAAAAGTAATTTTGTCATTTACTGGCCGAAAACAGGAGGGTTGGTATCTCTGGTATAATACAGCCAGAATGTTTTTTTTTTGCTCACTATTGAAACTATTGATAGTCAAGCCAAACTATTGCAAAATTATGTAACTCGCTATTGCAGGAGGCAGTACGCACCTCTCGGAACAAGCTCTGTGATTGGTCAACAAGAAAAATGCGGGTTTTTTATTATCATTGAGATCGCAGAAACCAATTATGTAATTGGGATACACGAAAATGCTTTTTTGGGGTTGTTTTGTTCGCCGTGGTTTCTGAAAAATGCGGGGTTTTTATTAATTAAGATCACAGTAACCAATTGGGGTTGTTTTGAGGGTTTTAGTGGTTGTGAGGGTTGTAGGGGGTGTGAGGGTAGTAGGGGTTGTGGGGGTTGTGAGGGTTGTGGGGGTTGTGAGGGTTGTGAGGGTTGTAGGGGGTGTGAGGGTTGTAGGGGATGTGAGGGTTGTAGGGGTTGTGAGAGTTGTAGGGGTTGTGAGGGTTGTGGGGGTTGTAGGGGGTGTGAGGGTTGTAGGGGTCGTGGGGGTTGTGAGGGTTGTAGGGGTTGTGAGGGTTGTAGGGGTTGTAGGGGTTGTGAGGGTTGTAGGGGTTGTGAAGGTTGTGAGGGTTGTGGGGGTTGTAGGGGTTGTGAGGGTTGTGAGGGTTGTAGGGGTTGTGGGGGTTGTAGGGATTGTCGGAGTTGTGGGGGTTGTGAGGGTTGTACGGGTTATGAGGGTTGCAGTGGTTGTGGGGGTTGTGAGGGTTGTGGGGGTTGTGAGGGTTGTAGGGGTTGTGGGGTTGTGAGGGTTGTGGGGGTTGTGAGGGTTGTAGGGGTTGTGAGGGTTGTGGGGGTTGTGAGGGTTGTAGGGGTTGTGAGGGTTGTAGGGGTTGTGAGGGTTGTCGGAGTTGTGGGGGTTGTGAGGGTTGTAGGGGTTGTGAGGGTTGTACGGGTTATGAGGGTTGTAGGGGTTGCAGTGGTTGTGGGGGTTGTGAGGGTTGTAGGGGTTGTGCGAAATTATCTCATAAGTCTTGATGTTTTTTTATGTTTTTCGTAGAATTCACCTACACTTAGTGAAAGGACTGAGTGATGTACTCTATTCTCAGAAGATCACTTTTTTTGTTTTCTTTTAATGAAACTTTAAGAGTTACAGTAAGAAGAGTCCTCCCAAAATGCTTTAGGGTTTAAGGTGGCTCCATATAGATTTTTGGCGCGGAGGCATGGTCACAAAAATGGCGCAAGCGCATTTATTTATTTTGATGACGTCACGAATATAAAGAGGTTTTTACGGTAACTAAAACGTTTATTGCGCGCATTCCACACGGTAAATGTTTATAAAAATTGACAAATTGGCAGGTTCTCTATCACAAAACAGAAGACAACAACCTTGAACAACAAGCCCAACAACTCGATTATTAGACTTCTCCGTAAACGAGAAAGCCTAAGCTACGTGTATGTGCGAAATAAAACTCTAGAATAGCAGCAATAAGATCGTGTATACAGTAGAAACCCACGTATAAGAACCTAAAATTTAAGAACCTGTTAGGCTAAAATTTTCATTTCAAACCCCCTTTTCATAAGAACCTATTAAGCCTAAAATTTTTAATAGGTTCTTATTTCACAAAATTAAAATGGAGGCACGGATGAAAATACAGAAAAAATTTTAGCCTAGGTTTAACTTTGGCAGTGAGACGTGGTTTTAGTTCCTTAAAATTTAAATCAGTTATTTTATCATTACAATTAAATAATTGTTGTAATGTTTGATCTTAACTGAAATGTTTTTAGATGGTCTTTTATTCAGTAAACAAGAAGCGATATGTAGTTTCAATATCTCGAGTATTTTTAAAAATATTTTGAGGTTCCGCGCTTTTCTTTTATGTTTTCTATTTTCTAAGACGTGGATATTATAGAAATGTTTTCTTTTATACTTCCCTGAAACAGTTCCATCTAAAGTCGCTTTTATTATAAGAAGTGATTAATATCCTAGTTTCATTAAGTTTCTACTAGCGATCCTTATCTACGGAAGAAGCGGTATTTTTTTTAGAATTAGTACTATGACCTACTTAGAACTACACCTTGCGAAATCGATCAATTAGAATGATCCGGCAACGATATCGCTGCAATACTTGTAACTGATATATTTTATCATCTTCATAGCTTTAGCTGTCTTGTTCTGAAGAGTTACTCCACCTTTTCCATATATAATTTGTATAGATCTTAGAATAAATCCCATTTCCCCAACCCAAATTTCGGCCAAATACCACTTTGCCAGCCTACTTTTTTTTCCCAAATCCCAGTCCCAGGAGTGTTATTCAAGAGAAATCCCAGTGCACGGCTGTTTCGGGCTATTACAATAAACAGTTAAGTTCTTTTTACTGACAAGGTTAGCCATTTCAATTTATTGCTGTTAATACATGCAATATCAAGGGATACTGCTGATATCAGTTAGAAACAAAAATATTGCTTTGCAGGGCCTTAAGCCTGCAATCTGCATAATTTCGTTGTTTGTCTGTCTGTCCCGGACTTACACACGTAAGGGTCATACCACTATCTATGATTTTTTGACAGTGCTCCGTCCCCCTGCGACGCACGAGATTAAATCTGAACGCATGTGGCACAACACTTCTACACGAGGATCACACTTTGTTGTGCAAAGTACATAAATGTCTTATTTATTGAGGCATTTGCGAGACCACCTCTGTACAACTCTACAAGAGCTACCGTAAATGATCTAATAAACGTCCACTTTCAAAAAAACGCCTCGTATCTAATAACCCCCCCCCCCCCCCCCCCCCCCCCTCCGAGGTGTGAAGTTTATATTAGACACTCTCCTCTAATAAACGCCCCAACCTCGTTCCCAGGGTCTCTCTTCTTCCCGCCCCCTGGAGCGGGAGAGAGAGAGACCCTGGTTGGGGCTGGTCACGTGTCTTCCAGAATCTGGGAGATTCCAATTAAAGGACACGGGGGAGGGGTGGCAAAGTGTGAAATTTGTCTGCTCTTGCTGGGCATTGCGAAACAAATGAAAAAGCGTTCGGCGGCTCGCGACAAATGCAATGTGAAGCGGCGGTCATCCGCAGACTTCGAAAACATATCCACATAGTCTGGTTCTGAGAGTGTAAGTTGCTTTAGGATCAGAGGAATTGTCACGGCGCTTGAAGATTTGCCGCAGTAAAGCTAATTTTGAACTTCCTACAGAATGCAATCCAATTTTATTACTTGACGCCGCTAAGCCCGCGCTCTTGATTTATGGCATTTTTCCGGACTGGGATGAATTATCGCTACATACTGCTTAACAGGCGATCTTCAAGCTTCATTCGAAAGTGTTGCCGTCTGTTCTCGGGCGATGGCAAAGCAAGAAAGAAGCGGCCGCCACGGACCAAGTGTTTGCTATGCTGATCAACAGTACACTTTTATAACAGGAAACGAGGTAGAGAAGACAATGACAGCTAATGATAGCTAGCTTTTACTCTTCGTGTGTGAGGCATGTTGTTTTGTTTAATGTTCACCAGTTCCAGTCGTTTGAATGTCTGTACATCGTTCATTTGTATAATTGTTTATTCGCTTTTTTTTAATCGTTTGACTCAACCGTTTCCGGTGTTATTTCAATTTTAGGACTTTGTTCATATTATGTTCAGTTCGAAACTTATAAGCTGTCAGGATCTTTTGTCCCTATTTATTCAGTTATAAACGGCAGGCATAACATGAGTGAAATCAAAGCAGCAGAAACTCTTAACCTTTTAGGTGTTACAATAGATTCCAAACTTAACTTTACTGATCACATAAGCTCAATTTGCAATAAGGCAAGTCAAAGGATCGGCGTTCTCATGAGACTTAGAAACTTAATTCCAACAAAGGCAAAGCTAGTACTATTTAAATCAGCAGTTCTGCCGTATCTTACGTATTGCCACTTAGTCTGGCATTTTTGTAGATCCAGTGACTCGCGAAAACTAGAAAGATTGCAAGAAAGAGGACTAAGGGCGGTGTATAGGGACAAGCATGCAAGTTATACTCAACTACTTGAGAGGGCCGAGTTGCCAACGCTGATGAACAGGCGCTTGCAGGATATCTGCATCCTTATGTACAAAGTTAAGCATAAATTATGCCCCACTAATATTTGTAATATTTTTAATAACCACACTTCTTCCTACAACTTAAGGCAATCAGATTTCTCAATTCCTAGGTACAATACAATAACGCATGGTAAACACTCTTTAAGCTATCTAGGCCCAAGGTTATGGGGAAAATTATCTACAGCTGATAGATCAGCAAAAACGTTGAATGCTTTTAAAAACAAGATTCGTAAATACGACATAACTCTGTTAATGGATGATGGTTGCAAGGATTGTACCCTCTGCTCATCATAACAATACAATTTTATCATTTTCTTTTTTTAAATTTTAGCTTTTATTATCAATTAATAGATTGTTAGTTTTATATAAATTTTAAATATTAAATATATTTTAGGTTTTAGATTAATATTAGATATTTTATACTTTTTTTAATATTTTTATGTGTCCCCAAATTAGTATGGGTTTACCCAGGCTATAAGGTCTTTTGACACTTAAATAAAGTTTCTACTACTACTACTACTACTACAGCAAAATTCAAGCACTTTTCACGGCCAAAGAGATATCTAACATCCCTATTCGGTTGACGATATAAAAGCCTGGGATGTTTTATCTGTTTTATTCCGGGTCTTGCTATAATCACAGAGAATTATTTACGTCTTTTATATATATCTTGCAGTACAGATTCCTATTTTCAACAAGAGGTTATGGAACATGTAGACAAATGCCATATTTATTCAGTTTATTTCACAGCCATAGCTGAAACCGTCGCGCACAGCACGAGCCTTAGCCACTGTAAAGAAAACAAGACAACGTTTCAAATACTGTCGACCCCTCCTTAGGATTATAATTGTCCAAGAGACACGTGACCAGCCCCAACCAGGTTCTCTCTCTCTCGCTCCAGGGGGGGGGGGAAGAAGAGAGACCCTGGGAACGAGGTTGTAAACGCCCCCCGTCTAATAGACGCCCCCCCCCCCCCCCCGAAGAATCGCCTCAAAAACCAAGGAAACGCTCCATAGAGTAAAATCACACAATTTATTTATTTTCTTGCTTGCTTGGTTAGCAATGGCTTGCGAAATGCATCTTGAACAATCTCAAGTTCAAAGTACGGATAGCGCTCTTTAATCTTCTTAATTTCTGTGCTCAGTACGTCAGCAACTTTCTTGCGATTTGTCGTTGCATCCAGGAACAACGAGACCCACTTCACGTTTTCGTTTTCCGCAAACTTTCACAGTGAGGAGATTCGTTTCTGAAGCGGCTAGAAAACCAGCAAGCACTCTTGACAGTTCAATAGCCCTGCTAACTTGGTTGACCCCGATGACAATGAAGACATCGATATTGAACTATGAACATCTTTAGGCTTTGCAATGGCGCAGATTACATAAGCCTTTTACTCACAAACTTTGTTTTCGATCTTACTCCGCGAGCAAACTACGAGTCTAGCTTATTTGTTTTGTTGACGTTGTGTAAACGCCTCATATCTATTTAACGCCCCCCCCCCCCCCCCCCCCCCCCCCCCTACGACCCCCGAAATTTAATAGACGCCCCAGGTGTTTATTAGATCATTTACGGTATCCTCAAAAAGTACCGCACATACACAAAAAATCACAAAAAAGACTTCTGCAAAAACACATACAACGTCGGATCGAAAGTACAACAATCCTATTTGCTCGATTACAAGAGCCAATGAGAAAACAAAATATTCGATCCTCCCCAGGAATACAAAAGCGACAGACATTTATTCTTAACTGAATGGTTTTATATCATTCTACGAGACCTTTACATGGTAGCAACTGACGAGGTTCGCCAAAGAACCGAAACTCGACATTAAATTATGTACTAGCATCGGTGAGATTTACATTAAAACAGCAACTATGCTGCAGATTATCTGTTGGATGCCAAATCAAACGCTATTACAAAGCAACGGAGGTTTATCCTAGCTCCACTGAGACACACTACTCGACTACAGAACTAACTTAATAGGAGCTAAAAATTATTGCAAGAATTCATGATTTCACTGCAGTGGAATTATAGACTACGGCTTTTTGAGAGTCGGATCCAAGACGCCTATATCAGTGATGCCGGAAACACTTTCTCTCAAGTATGCACGCCGCAGACTTTAGACATTAAATCACGGCCTGAGAAGTTTAACAATCCTAGCACTTTCAAAGCGATAACAAACTTTAGCCGATAGTATTTATCTTGCAACAAAAAAAGCGAGCCAAAGAAACCACAATGTATGCCAATAGAGCTAGCACCGAATAACGAAATAATGAAATAATTCCGTTAACGGCTCTGGACAGCATAAATCCTCCTATAATATCAATCTGAGAGATAATCCGCCGAGATCAAAAGGTTTATATCATCGAAGAGAACAAATTCTTAACTGTGATCTAAAGCCGCGATCCTCTCTGAAGTCTTACTGGGAAAGCTTTATACTTCAGGCTTTTAAAATACTTTTTTGCGACGAGTGGGAATCGTGTTTAGCCTGTCCTTTTTTATACCACTAGCCATGCTATTCTTTCCGCTAAGTAAAGCCGTCAGCATTTCCTTCGAACGGCTGTCCCCATTGCACTTTTCGATTTTTTCAGCAGACAATTCAAACGATTCATGCGTATTATAAACCGCATCTGTGCACTGGTCAGAGTCGGCTTGCAAGAAAAACCGTTTGAACATCCCGACGACACAAATGATGCACGAACATTCATGCAATCTTTATGAGTACAAAACACGCTGTCAAAACGAAACACCGATCGTCTCGCGTGCTTGTTTTCGTTGATACAATGGTCGACTCTTCCGTGGATATAACAACAACGGCGCTGGGACAACAGGTCTTTGGTTTTTTTGGAAGCTGGTTCCTTGGTTCCGCTGAGATGAAATCCACACTCCACACAGTTCGCTGGCTTCCAACGGTTTGAAAAGGCATGATGGCATTGCGGGCATTCACCAAGCCCTCGTTTCGTGCTCGTGGAAGGAAATGATGATTATCATACTCAAATGCAAACCATGCACCCAAATTGTATATATGTTATTACGAAGCAAGCGAATCCACCTCGAGAAACGAGCAATATAACCTTAGGACGACGCGAATTCACCTCAAAGAGTATAAAGCCAAAGATATTCTACAATTTGAATACCGAGGTAAAAGACTGGCTAATGTTAATATTAATTACGTATGTCATGAATAAGCCAATCATATGCTTGCAACCCTCGCAGCCCAGCCGCATGTATCAACCAATCACAGAGCATGTTACGAGAGGTGCGAATTAACTGTATTGCAGCACCAACTCTCACGATACATTGATACATGTAGTTCAATGTATGGTTACACCCCAAGTTATTTCCAGCTCTGCTTACAGGAGGTCTACAGTTCCTTCATGTACGCATGTACACGTATATGATGTCCAATTTATCAGACATAAAAATTCAAATTTTAACAGTATTTATGTACTGTATACATGTACATGAACGAAAAACATTACACCTCTAGCAGCGAAAAGTAATTTTGACATTTACTGATTTTGTTTAAAACTAAACTACATTGTACATGTAATTTTAAATAACTTTAATATGGGAATTTTTTTCACTTCCTAAACTATTATGTACTTGTAGCTTCTCAGAGAGCTGAAGCATACAAATGTGATTGTGTTACAACGTGTGTTCCTGTCCCATGCCGATCGCAAAGTTTATCTCCTCTTTGATTTTGCAGAGCATGATCTCTGGGTGAGTTAATACATGTAGATGTTGATGCATTGCACAGCATGTACATGTAGAGTATCAAAGACCAAAGTTTTATGTTATTGTGCAGAATTATTTTCTTAGATGTAGTTGAATTGTTATTGAAAGTTTAAAACTACATTGTACACATCTGGGCCAAATTTTGAAGTGCAAGAGCATTTTGTTCAAGAGTCATAGGCGAACAAAAATTAGTATTAGACATTTTTAGTAAAAAATGTATGGAGTGGCCATCAATGGTGCCCCACTAGGGGCACCAAGAAGGCGGCCAAAAATTCAAAGTCTTAATTACATGTACACCATAAATCTCATCATAAAATATTGGATTCACTATAAGTTCCAGTAAATCAGATTATATTTATTGGCATCTATACATTATAATGCAACTGGTTCAAATTGGTTATTTTCACAGCTTATCTGAAATAGCATGACAATTATACTGTAAATTGTGTGAAACACTTAAAACCTTCACAAATCAGAAGCAAAACATTGTTAAAACTTGAAACTGTTTGTGAAGGATTGTAATGTCACTGTTATCCACATATGCATGTACCATGTAATGTACGATGTAAGAAACAGCTTTCTATGATTGTCTATCTTGTGGTTCAAATTTTTCTTTAGTTTGAAAATTATCAAACCAGTTTAATTTTATTTTTTCTTTATCTCAGATTCATTACCATTTATCTGAGACAAACAAAACCAAAAATCAAACTGGTTTGAAAATTGTCAAACCAAAGAAAAGTTTGAACAACCTTTACATGTCCAAATGTAGTTTAGATTTTTGTGCATGTACTACTGCACACATACAATATTAGTACATACACTGTACTCACACATTATTGTACGGTGCTTTTTATCTCAATGAGTTTGTAACTTTTTTCTACTTCATGTAGCACATCATCAAGTATCATCGAGCTTCTAAAGCTCAAAAGAAGGCTGTACCTGTCCCTAAGGGAATGGTCAAGTCTCTGCTTTATCAAATTCTAGATGGAATTCATTATCTTCACTCCAACTGGGTGCTGCATAGAGACTTGGTAAGTACATGTATATACCATTATGACTAGTAGTAATCATAGATTATAGTGCGTCTCCTTATCCCGTGGCACCTCGTCTTGACCTAGTACCTCAGTTTCATGAATTAATTCAGCCACTGTTTAAAAGGGCTATGTCGCGAGATATGTCACGCAGGCAAAAACGTCGGGCCGTCATCAAACAAATTCACGCTATCGCTGTGGAATCGGGCAAAATCCTGCCGTGCTGTGTACTCCGCAAGGTCTCAGATTTTTCCGACATATAAATAGTATATTTGTCTTGATTTCATTTCGGTTATTTCTCCGATTCTGAAATCATACTCCTCAGTACATGTTCTAATACCGGAACCGAAAATGAGAAATTTCCGAGAAAGCCTGTTCTTGGACACCGCGTTAATGGAGCATGAAATCGACGTTTAAGTCACGCAACATTCAACGTGAATTTCGCAGGATTTTTCGGATAAAATTACAACTACCAGTTGCAAGTAAGACACAAGACTGTTGAACATAATTCCTTTATTAGCTAGACAAATTTTAGTCACAAAACTGCGAAATCTTTAGTCGCAAATGCGCCCAATACAGGCGCAATTTCGAGCACTGTAAAGTTAATCTGCGTTCGCCTGGCGCGGCCGGTCAGTGAATTATTGCTACAAGGTTGTGTTTTGTTGAAAAGACATAAGCGAATTGCACCGTACCGTAGAACATCGCGAAGAACGACGTCGGTATTTAGGTGAAAGCTTCCCAAATCAGGCAGAGAACCACAGCAAAATTAAGATAGAACATTCAAAACATACCAGAACGGTAGCGAGGAAAATCTGTAACTTCTTGCTTGATTCCAAGAGACCCAACAACTTACTTGGTCCGGAGAAGAACCTTCGTCCAATTTTTCCACTACGTACTTTTACTAGGCATTGAAATATTGAGCCGTACGATTCCAAAATCGGGAAAATATCCGAAACTAAATCAAGACAAATAGATTATTCACATGTGACATTTCGGAATCCCAGTTCCCCAGGATGATGCCTGATTTCCACGCGATGCTGGATACTATTGTGATGTTTCAAGATGGCGCAGATTTGGTACCGACACTTTTCTCGATTCGTTCCGCTTAGACGACGCGCTAAGCATGCCGGATACTATTGTCACGTTTCAAGATGGCGCAGATTTGGTACCGACACTTTTCTCGATTCGTTCCGCCTAGCCGACAAGATTAGGAAGCGTCTCCTTCATCGACGCAATAATAATCTTTTATGTGCAGGCTCAGCGTCACCGGGGTGTAATTATTCAAGTCTCCTTTGTTAGAATGGCACCATGAAATTCAGGGTATGTACATGTAGGAACGCTAGGACATAGCATTGTGTGTTCATATACAGTACCGCCTGAAATCATATGCACATCGGCCGCGGGTTTCACGAGGTGGACGCGCGGGTACTGCACGAGGTTTGCCCGTGCGTCCACCTCGAGAGGAACGAACAAAGCACAAGACAAAACCGAGACAAAACCTAGGGAAACACGCATTCTACAAAGGCCACGTCCTCGTGCACTTAATTGCCTTTGTTGCCTTTTATTGTTTGGCATTAGACCACAATACCCAAGAGATTTCAATCTGAAATTTTCGAAAAGGTAGCCAAAACGTTCGAACGGCTCATGAAAATTATTTTCGAACCGGTAGGCAAAACGTTCGAACGGCTCGTGAAAATTTTCGAACGAGTTTTCCAAAACATTCGAACGGCTTGGTGTATATCATTCCGGCCGGTCAAAAACAGCAAGGGCTGAAAATTAAGTCATTGTTGTTATTTTTTTTCGCCGCTGAATGGCCAAAGAAAGTAATTTTGAAACACAGAGAGCATTCGCTACCGGCCGGTTTACTGAAGCGAAACTCAAAATACGCAAAGGTCAAAGTTACAACTTTATCGTTTATCTTTGCCGTGTTGTGTTTGTTGCCGCTATTTTACAAATACACAACTTGTTTTGCTTCTAACAGCTAATTCCACGCTTATTTTCACTTTAGATAACATTTTAAACGGATTCTACGTGAACAGTATAATAAAATATTAAGCCTGGTTTCCATATAATCGCAACGATCGCAGCGATCGTTACGATCGAGGATCGCTGTGATTCTTGCGACCCTTGCGATCTTATGGAAACCAAAACGTTGCGATCGTTGCGATTGCGATCGCAATCGCAACGATCGCAACGTGTTGGTTTCCATATGATCGCAAGGGTTGCAAGAATCGCAGCGATTGTAACGATCGCTGCGATCGTTGCAATCGTTGCGATTATATGGAAACCAGGCTTTACGAAGGAGTCGTCGATCTTGCCAAATTTGCATAAAGAGATATAAATACAAGTCACATCAGACAAAAAAGTGACTGAATGTAAACGACGCTTGATAAAAACTTTCTTGGCATATTCTTCTTTCTTCAAGTCGTTCAAGCCGTTCAAGCTGGTCCCTTGCCGTTTATTAGCCGTAATTTGGTGAACGAAACTACAAGACCAGGGATGTAGCTAAGAGCCGGCTACCGGCTAATTTCACCACCTGAAAGAGAACTTATCACCGGCTGAAATTTCACTAGAAAACAAAGACTTTGGGAGATTTTGAAGGTGAACAAGCCAGAAAGCCGGCTGAACTTGTTAATGAGCCTGCTAAGTGTTTTCTTAGCTACACCCCTGCAAGACTAACAGAAAATTCTTAAAAGCGCATGGTTTGTATTCAGGTTTCAAATTATGCTTTGACATAATTATGCAAATTTGGTGGACTTTTTACCGGCACGTGCAGTCCGTGCTAAAAACAAAAGAAATTGGAAAAATCCGGCTTACATCAAGCACCACCCAAACCTGCACTTTAAAGAGCATTATGGTATAGTTTCTGGAGTGGGGAATTTGCACACTAGCCACAGGTGGCCCAATATAACTGGAAATTAATCTTTTTTTGTAGCATAAATGAAAGAGTTTCAATACAAGATTCTTAATCGAATCCTTCGTACAAACAAGATTTTCTGCAAAATGAAACTGGTTAGTTAACCACTTTGCAGTTTCTGCAAAGAGGAAGAGGAGTCCCTTTAACATTAATTTTGCTCTATCAATGCGCTCATGTGAATCAATTCTCGTTTTCAGTTACGAAGTGGCTTAAGTAGCACTATTAGCACTACTTAGCACTGGATATAATGTCAACTCTTTTAGCTAAACGTACATTACATTGTTTTTGGATTTTGGAATACATGTACTAGTAAAGAAATTTATACATGTAAGGTTATCAATCACTTCATTCTGATAGGTAAACAACTACACGTACTCTACATTGTATCAAAGCAGAGCTTATAGTTTTCTTCCTACATGTGTGTATCCTTCATTATTGACAGCCAGACTCAAATACAATTGAAGAACAAAGAGCTAGGACTAAGGATAAACTGTTAGCACACTATAAGAAATGGGAAATATTACTATCGATAACAGAAAACTAATTGTGTATAATTACAGTGTATATTCAAACCATTGTACTCCTGTTATTTTTCTTTATTAAGTATTATTGTTTTGTTGAAGTATTTTGTTTATTTTATGTGCACCTCTGCTTTTATTTTTCTTGAATTTATGTGTGCCATTTAATATAATCCTTTCTGTATACCAATAAAAAAAGCAATAAAAATAATGCAAAACATATAAATAAATAAACAGAAGCAACTAAGAATATTGCTTGTCTCCCCCGTAAATGTGATGCTAGTCCATCACAGGATTGTAACCCTCCGAATTTTTTTTTTTTTTGCAAATACCCATTTAGAGACTGTATACACCTGGGCGACGAGAAACAAATTTTCTTGTTCAGGGAAATGACATGTCAGCTGACACCTGCTTTGAACCACTGACCTACAGGTCTGAAGTCCAATGTGCTAAACAATACACCACTGCACCTCCACTTTATTTAGTACTTTATTTAACATCATGATTTATTGTTTTGTGTTCTATAGGTGTTAAATAATGTGGTTTGAAGTAAATTTTCAATCATTGTGCTTTCATAATGTTATTATTGACAGTTTGCTTTCACTTTTTGTTTTGCCAACATAATACAGTCTGTATTTTCCTTTTAGAAACCAGCCAACATACTTGTTATGGGTGAGGGCCCAGAAAAAGGACGAGTTAAGATTGGTAAGTGCTCCTTGAAAATGTTGAGGGAGCTTTAAGTTTCAGTGCATTTACAATGTACATACATGTGTACATGTTCATTCAAATCCCCGGGGGGTGGGGGGGTACTCCAATATAAAAATGACGGGGGTGCTCGTCGTACCTTTTAGGGGTCAAAATTTGGAGATTGGTTCCACTTAGGGTGTTGAAATCTAAAATGACCACCATTAGAATTATCGCGGTACCTTTTAGGGTATGAGCCGAAAAAATAAGAGAATATGTGTTGTTTTAGAATTGGTAAAAATTCTTTTTGAGCCACGCCCATCAAACAATATTCTGGTACCTTTTAGGGTGTTTATTTTGAAAATTTCCGACGAGCACCTCCGTCATTTTTATATGGGAGTCCCCCCCCCCCCCCCCCCCCCTGGGATTCAAATATCTTTTATAAAATTAAAATCATACATATAATGCTCTTATTGGTTGCAGTGCCATTTTCATTCAGCTTAATATTTAAAGTCACATACATGTACAGTGTACATGTGTGAGTTCACAATCATATTGGTACATGTAGATGGCTGTATTTTATAAAAGAAATAATAAAGTGGCTATTAATTGTGCTCAAATACATGTAACTTGCAGTTATAATAATAATACTTTATTCATTGATATCAATTGATATTCAATGGATATCAATATAAACATTAATACAATGAAAAGGAGATACTTGAGGTATAAAAAAAATAAATAAATAAATAAATAAAATAGATAAATATGAATAAAATGTACAGAATAATATATACATAAGTAT
Source organism: Dendrophyllia cribrosa (assembly GCA_024195265.1). NCBI lineage: Eukaryota > Metazoa > Cnidaria > Anthozoa > Scleractinia > Dendrophylliidae > Dendrophyllia > Dendrophyllia cribrosa. Next base: position 29,911,504 of record JAJLRJ010000004.1, on the reverse strand, counting down.
AGGAATACTATTAAAATATAAGATATTATACAGTATATAAATTATGGAATTAAGTTATTTACATGTACAATATTTTCAAAACTTAAAATACAATGCAATATAAATATACTGTGATAATTATGAACCTAAGCTGAATAGGCAGTTAGAATAGACAGTTAGGAAGAATTCAAAATTGATTATCACACTGTCAGTGGTTTCATTAGGTGGTTACCAGCACTGACAGGCATCTATACCTGTATTAATTTGAATTAAAACCACCACCTTCTTTGTCTTGATTTTCACTTTTAATAATGGTATAAACGAGAATTGTCTCAAAGCAGTGACCACTTCAAAAGTTGTCATAACTCCTTTACATTAAGCTTGTTGGGTTAACAATAACTTTGTATGGTACTGTAATTCTCCCTTATCCCCTATTGTTTTTGTTGTTGTTTTTTTTGCAGCTGACATGGGATTTGCCAGGTTGTTCAATGCACCATTAAAGCCTCTTGCTGACCTGGATCCTGTAGTGGTGACATTCTGGTATCGAGCACCTGAGTTGCTACTAGGTGCCAGACATTACACTAAAGCAATAGGTATATATCCATTGCATTAAGCTGTAAAACTACAGTAGCTGTACAGGGATCGGGAAGGCCGTGCGCCATGCGCATATGGCGCAAAAAATTTAAAAATGTCGCATTATAAAACTGCTTACCGAGCCCAACATGCGCCCTAGTCGCGTAATAGGTGATAAGCAGTTCAATATCCGTATTCATTTTGTGTTACAACAAATAAAATAATGAAATATTGACTTGTGTATTTGCTTCTTCGATCGGCGATCTTTCGTGTTCGTTTAATTTCTTCCCCAGACCTCTACTCGCACTCAGCTCGCAAACGAGGTTCTGCCGCGGCTTGACATGTGCTTTGAGTTTAAATAAATTCATTTCTTTTGCATTTCAAATCGAAATAATGCCTCCCAAGAAACTACCGAAGTTAGATAGTACTCAAGGCCAAAGAAAACTTTCAACTTTTTTTAACACGGAATGGAACGCCGAGTCGGCCGAGACTGACGCGAACATAAAAACAACAAAGATACGACTGTCGAGTTTGAAGGACAAGGTCCATCTTGCGAAACGAGTTCCAGGCCTGCAAGTAAGCTTCACGAAGACAGGAAATTCCAGTCGAAGTGGTTAACTTTGTGGCCGTGGCTAGTGTATGAAAGAGATGCCATGTTTTGTAAGATTTGCCTCAAACATGGCCAAAAAAATACCATGACCTCTGGTTGCAAAACATTCAAAACAAGCAGCATTACGAGACACGAGGAAAAGTGAAAAACTGCAAAAATAAGTAAAATACTCTACATAGTATCACGAATTGCACTTTATCATTTCCGTATTCCTTTTCATCCGGCCCATACTTTTACCAAATGGCCCATAACTTTTCAAAGTCAGGGGCCATAGGCCCACTTGTCTCTTTTGCCTTCCCAATCCCTGGCTGTAGTCTTTTACAAATTAATTTACAGCACTATTACTTGAGTTTTAAGATTGCTACATGTATGTAATGACATGTACATGTACTTCATTCATTATGAGGACATGTTGAGTGGAGGAAGAGTTGAGAGAGTTGAAGACTTGGGAGAAAACACAAGTTGTAAGCTGATTATGAAACCAATGAATCAAACAATGCAAAACAAAACTGACATGAAATAGAATGCCCACTTCACCCTCTCAACTTTCCCAAGCATAGGACAGGTGATTTACAGTACTTGAGTACCACCTTTTTGCAAAACTTAATGACACAAGTACCATCGATACACACTATGACACACTATGGATTTATTTATTTCCTTTTGTCTAGAAAAATTAATCATATCTAGCGTACAGTGTACAATACAATACAATAAACTTTATTTATCCACGGTGGTGATTAAAGCTACACACTTATGGGGCTGTGCGTTAAAATAAAAGAAAAAATACTGCTATTACTAAAAATACTACAGCTAACTACTACAACTATTATAAAATAAATTATAAATTATTAGCGTTTGACTGTTTTACCATACAATTCATGTACATGTAACTGACTTTTGTCCTCAGATATTTGGGCTATAGGATGCATTTTTGCTGAGTTATTAACATGTGAGCCAATATTTCATTGTCGTCAAGAGGATATCAAAACCAGCAACCCTTATCACCATGAGCAGCTTGATAGAATTTTTAATGTGATGGGATTTCCTCAAGGTAGGGATCCATGTTCATATACATGTACTTTGCACCACATTTGGGAATCTTTTCCTACCCATTTTTCCCCCACTTCCTGTAGACTTGTGGTCCACATTTCCTGCCCTAGCTGTCCCCTTGTTCATTCTTCCTAAACCTCTACATTGTACAGGTACATGTAGTTGGAGAGCATGGTTGATGAAATGCTGTTTTCCACTGTACATGTACATGTAGATGGTACTACAACTGTAACTGTTCAGGAGCTTCAGATGATGTCTATTTGAACTTAAGCAGCTAACTATGTTACCTACATTTGCACTTATAATAATAATTATTGTCACAAAAACATGCTTACATGTACAAGTACATTGTAGAGTAGCTACTGTTGATGCAGTGGTAAAATACACAATGTTACATGTACATGTATATCTCAAGTTTGATTCATCTGTCCTTTTCTTGAGTGTTAGTTTGTTGTTGATAAACAAGTACTTAAAAAAGTCTGCTGGGCTTTAGCCTGCATAGCAGCTGCCAGTTTTTTTACAGGGTGAAATTATGAGGAGGCCCACCTCTCCTCTCTGCACATCCCCCTCATGCACATGTATTGTTATTTCGCCCTATAAATAAACTGGCACCTACTACCACTCTCCCCATCTCACATTCCTCTCATGCACACAAAATCATCATCATAACTTCACCCTATAATAACAAATGAACCAGTAGCTGCCACATGTACATGTATGTAGGTTAGCTGGGCTAATTACATGTAGGTAACCTGGTAGTTGGATTGAGTCCTGGTCATTGCCGATGGACTGCATGTAGCATTCCATTTAGTGAGAGTACGATATACAGAAGCCAGAGCTACAGTCCTAGTTTTCACTGCCACTGTGAAGACTATTACATGTAGCTTATGTACATATATTTCATTGAATTGAATTGGACATCCAATTGGGATTCTTGTAGATTAAAAAGTAATTTAAGGCAAACAAACAATAACAATTGTAACTACATTTGTATTATTAATTTAACATTACTTATTGTAGGTGGTTCTTTTTTTAGAGCGTGATTGGGAAGATATTAGAAAAATGCCAGAACATGGAACTCTACAAAAGGACTTCAGAAAAGCAAAGTATGAAATGCCTACTCTTTATACAAATTTTCCCCTCTCAACAGCCGCTAAAATTGATCAAAATTAAAGGAAAATCCAAGGCAAGTAGTATCATGCAGCTGTAGAGAAGAGCTTTATCTGGATGGTCATGCTGTTATTTTGATGTTTACGCATCCTAGCCAATTTTTCTGCAGACATGTACTGTACTGTATATACATGTACACTGTACGTGGCATGCTTTGTGCATAAATGCGATCCCTAACGGGTATGATTTTGGGAGTGAGGATTTCAAAATGTGTAAAAAAAAGTTTGTGTTTTTGAAGGCAAAATAGTGCTGGCAACAACTTTATGCATTATTTTGTTTGGTTCCTCTTCAGTTATGTAAATGCTAGTTTATGGAAATACATGGAGAAACACAAGGTCAAGCAGGATAGTAAAGCATTTCAACTGGTAAGATCTTTTTTTCTTCTCAAGTGTTTTATATTGTCACTGTCACTATAGTTGCTTTTTTATTTAAAGGGGCTATGTCGTCATTCTTTCTTTATATAAGTGGAAACCCAAAAATAATGATCCAGTTTTGTTTAACCCTTTCAGCCTAACATCAAAATTTAAATTCTCATTTCTAGTCCTATACATTTCCTATAGAAGTAGTTGGGAGAAATTGTTTGGATATCAAGAGAACTCATCTTGTGTGATCACGTTCTTAATGCTCATGACCGTTTTGATTGACAAGGCACTCATATTACAAGGAGAAATTTGATGTTGATCACTCTTAGGGCTTAACCCATTGACACCTGAACCGCCCGTAACCGCCCGTACAAGACTCCACTGCTTTAAAAAATTGTAACTTTCTCAATCGTGCGAACATTGCCTTAACTAGCAGTTGTGAGCATTGACTAGAAAGTCTTTCAAATTGAGATACCCAATAAACACAAAAAAGTCAGCGATTTTTGCAGAATATCAGCGTTTGAATTTGGACAATAACAAAAATTACCGTTTTTAACGTCATAGAAAAACAACAAAAATCACGTTTTTGCCTTTAGTTTTTTTTATTCAAATCATCATGGCAAACCCAAAAATCAACATTCACAGCAAAATTCAGTCATAGTCCTAGCTTAGCAGTGAATTTTTTTGCTCTTATTCGTTGCTCGGGCCGAGCTCTAGCCTCTCGTTCTAATGCATACTGACCTTGCCTCAATTTTCAATATCACCACCGCACTGCATGCTGGGAAATGGCCAAGAATTTTGACAGCGTTCGTTTCTTTCCGCACACATTTCATATTTATACTAAGTCCACAGCCACTCCGACCCACCGCCGAAATTTCGCGCTTGTTGTGTTCTCCTGTGGTCGCAACTTCCAAAATATGCCGCAGTAGGTCGAGAAATTCATCCAGAGTCGAGTCCCAAAGCTGCTTCGTTTCCAGGCGGCCATTTTTCCAGTTCAACGAGCAACGAGCCAAATTCGCAAACGAAGTACAACAACTAACTCGCTTCATTGAGAAGTGGACTCTGAACTACCTCCAAGCTTAATGATGCTCACCAGGCAGCTACTAAAGATGAAAAATGGCTGTGAACTTACCAAAAATCGTAGATAATTCATATTGGACCCTTTATTGCAAATCAACCAAGCAAAATGAGATCGTCACAATGACGTTTCCAGTAAACTCGAGCCTTCAGTGTTTTAGAACAGCAGCACTTTCAATGGTAACTCCAAATATGCAGTCACGAAATCCTATGGGGCGTGTGTATGCAGAAAATCACTCAAAAACGTAAAAATCCTCAGGTGTGAATGGGTTAAAGGGTTAAAATTACTCTACTAGTGTTCTAAGAGTAAAAATAAGTGTTTTGGGCTGCAGATGGCCAGGTTGGAAATGGATTGCATCTTTAAAAAATTGGGTTAATTTTTTCAAGTTTATCGCTTCTGTTTTGGAAAACTCACTAAAACTCTGAATATGGTTTCTTTCCTCTTCGAAAATTCACTTGATATCTTCCCCTTAGTGATCTATAAGCATTTCGTGTAGAACAAAGATACGTAGTGTTAATTTTGGGCAGTTTTGACTCCAAAGCCTCGAAATCATCATGACATAGCTCCTTTAAGTAGAGAACAGTAATTGATGTGCATGTACGTAGTATGTACACTAAGTGCATGTACACTGAAAAAATACATAAGACTTTAGTATGTCATTAATTTACCTTATTATTACTGTACTTTACATGATGAATAAAAAGGTTACTTCATGGCAGTGCGGGCGTACGGTATTTATGCACGAGTTGGTTCGTATCAGAAATCCAACGAGTGAGGCTTTGCGAGCTTTACAAAACACTGCCCATGCTGTAATTTGTTTATTTTATACATACTGAGATTTGTGATTGGATGAAATCCTTTTTTCATGTGTGAGAAAGTCGTTTCGCTATTCTGATTGGCTGCGAACCTGGAACGGGGTTTTCACACGCCAAATTTCAATAGAAAACCTCAATACAGTAAGTACGAAATAAAGAGTGGTTTTCATTTGAGTGCCATTAAACCAGACAATCCAACAAACCAATCAGAACTTGATGCGAATGCGCGTAGCCGGGGGTCAAGAGCAGGCAAACGCTTCAGTGCGAAAACAATGTAAGCCACAATAGGCCATTTCCGAGTTGCCTTTAGCCTCTCTATCAAAGCGAGGCTAGGTGCACAACCTTTCATATGAAAATGAGTTTTCATTCACATGCAAATAAAACCTATTTGCATGTGAATGAAAACTCATTTGTGCACCTAACCTCGCTTTGACAACGAGGCATAACGTAACTCGGAAATGGCCTATTGGTTTTGCTTTTACTTCTGATTGGTTGATAAAGTAGCGTGACATTTTTGTAGCCAATCACGAAGCATAGCAATGCAAAACCAAAGAAATCGTGAAATAATACTAATACTAATACCTACTTGTTTTCAAGATACACAATATCTCATCCACGATTATTAATATTTTTTTAAGCTGTCCAAGTTATTGGTAATGGACCCAAACAAAAGAATAACGTCAGACCAAGCCTTACAAGATCCTTACTTCAAAGAAGAGCCTCTACCAACACCTGAGTAAGTTCAAATGCAACCTTTACTGTATGTGGTACATTTGTCTTTATTTTACAGAATGCGGCAAATAGAAAACTGCAGCACCTGCTTTTTGATGTTGTACAGGTACATGTACATCACGCTGCAAGTGTGATCTGTTTGCCCGATTTATTTTCCTGAGAGATCTACACTGTACGTACTGCAGATTAACCACTCAAAAGAAACGTCTCAGAATTCTCAAAACTCGACTCAAGACTTCTTCCTTATATCTTTCGAGATTCAAGTGAATGAACCTTGACACATAAGGATGGAGACACGAGGGACTGTCGAGTTACATTTGAGTGCAAATGTAGGTTCTTCATTTGTCCACAGTTTAATATATTAATTTATTATTAAAAAAAAAACCAAAAAATTCTGCTTGGGTTTAAACAACTTCGTAAGGTTTGTTTTTGCTAGCAAGCAAAAATACTGTGATAGCGAATCAGTTTTTTAGTTAATTTTATAGCGTAAATTTTTGTAAAGAATTGTCATTTAGGAGTTGTGGTATGTCTTTAAATAGGAGGGGTTTAACTGTGTGGGCTTATAAGGGGGAGGGGTTATAAGCGACATTTTATGGTAAACAGTGTGGTGTAATGTTATCTTATACAAATGTAGTTATTATTTTTTGTGGTTTCAGTGCATTTGCAGGAATGACAATACCATATCCTAAAAGAGAATTCCTTAATGATGATGATAACGATTCAAAGTCTAGTGCTGCAAAGGTAATTAATGTAAACAATTTTTTTTTCAATATTACGCCAACTGCCAGCAAAGAACAGTCGATAAACTAATTATTGAAGTAAGAATGGTCTAATATAAGCACTGTATTGAACCGACCCTCGCATTGTACATTTGTACTGCAAGGGTAATGTTAAAACTGGTACTGGTTCAATAATGAACTCTAGACTGTCAAGGGTATAGTAGTTAAAACAGTGCTAAACTTTCTCTCATTATAAACGGGTGAAGACTGAATCAAAGGAGCTTTATCTGTTACAGTGTAGGTGCATGCTTGGTAGTGCATGTAATAGAACTAGCACACAATGTTAAGCATGACCATTTTGTAATCAACTCTAATAATCTAGCACATCCTAGCTAGTGTCTTTCGAAGGAAAAAAAGTATTTATAGCGCTAACTGTTACTAACTGAGAAGCAGATTCCCTGTCACTGATGCTAGGGAGCAGGCCAATATTAGACGAGGTACACGGTGCTTACGATTCACAGTGTGGTTATCTCTCTGAGAAAGGCCAACATTTTAACACTTACAGACTAACACAGGCAAGCAAGACAACTCGGACACTAATGGCCAGCCGAGTGCTAAGAGAGTGCGAGTCGTGTCTGCGCATACGACTGAGCAGTTCCAGGTAACGTATCATGTGTCAGTCAGGGTCGGTTCTCTTCACTCTCTTGGGACACCATAAGATTACGTCCTTATTTCCAGCTTATGGCTAACAACTAACAGCTATCAACTGCTTTGTCCTGAATGACCGTTGTATTTAGATGCCTGCTAATTAAGGTATTTGCTCCTCGTTTTTGAAAGCATTACTGCATGCGTAAGAAATGCGGAACACACAGAGATAACAGAAAGAAACAGAAATAAGGATTTTCTCTTCCTGTCTAACTCCCTTAACAGCACACAATATAAGAAATCCTTTTCTGAGCATGTTGTAAAACCAAACTTAATATCAGGAGCGCCAAGGTTAAAAACAAACCAGTTTGTAAAATATTATGGAAAAAGAAACAGTAGCAAAGGAGATTATACTCATCTTCTCTTCCTAATAACTTTCGTTCGAATGATCACACATTGGGAGGTTTATTTCACATACATGTACTCAAACGTTAGAACCATTTTCTACAGTAGAATAAACATTCAAATTAAGAATAAAATTACCAGTAAATGAACAGTGCCACACTAACCCTAACCCTACCTTTATGCATTTCATTTGAATGTTCACATCTTACACGTACGACTTGTTCAGTTCACAGACACAAGAGTCAGAACCATATTTTACAACATTGCCACAAAAATCCTGCTTATTTTGTATTAGCTTTCGTTTGAATATTATCATCAAAGGGTTTCTTTTGCAGAATCAACAGTTAGCACCAAAAAACATGACGCAAAGTTGACTAGAGAGAGATTGTTAAAGCTACACCGTATTTTGTGTGTCACGTATTTTCCCTAGTCCTGGATTAGACGCTATACTTTGTTCCAGTTTCATACACTCCCTTCCATATTTTGGCCAAATTTATCCAATAATTTACACACCCGACAGAATAAAGCAAATGTTTGGCCAGAAAAAAAAACTACACATTTCCATGACCACATTTCCAACATACGCAAGTATAATAGTGCATTTGTGTCTATATTACTGTAATCACTTAGTAAATTGTAACAGTTTTTTAATCACTAAAAACAATATCTGCCTTATGGTGCGTAACGTTAAAACTTTATTTTGTAACAACGGTTATTGCCAATGTGTGCTAATGCATCCGAACATTTTGCTACAACTACTTCCTATGATACGGTATGAATAATATGTTGTGGTTCAAATTTTTCTTTGGTCGGAAAATTTTTTCAAACTATAAATAATTGTAGTTTGATATTTGTTTTCCTTTGTCCCATATTGTAGCAATGAATCTGAGACAATAGAAAATAAACTTTAAATTAATTTGAAACCTCAATCCCCCCCCCCCCCCCCGAAAAAAAAGAAACATTTTAGTCAATCTAAAAAGCCCAACTCGTCCCCAGTCGTCTCCACGTCTCCATTGTTTTGAATTCCTCACGCCCCACTGTCACCCCCTTTCCTTTAAGATAGAAGACTGTAGACAAGTCAGCATAAAAAGCGAAATGAAATGGTGTTCTGATAAATTTTCTCCAAGGTGCAGTTTGTTTAGTAGATATATTGTACTTTGTGTTGTTTTATTCCTAGCCCCTCCCTCCCCCCCCCCCTCCCCCCTCCTCCCTTCCCCTCCCCTCCCTTCCCCTTCCCCGACCTTCCCTTCTAACACCTGTCACACAGAACAGCCAGAGAAAAGTCGGGAAAAAGGGGGAAACTCGTCTGGGGAAAAAACGTATTCTATAATGATATAACATATCATGACATAATGATATGGCCCTATCCTCTGATGCATTAAAGACAATGCTCCAGTTTTCTCGAGCTTGTTCTACTGAAGCTTCACTGTATGAACCTGCTTACCACAGAGCTTAAAATTTACAAACGCTGGGAGCTTGTCTCTCTGTGTTTGGTTCTCCTGGGCTTGTGACTTCCAGTTGCGCTGCTACCGGAAAGCATGTAGTTTACTTTCAAGTACAGTCAGCTCTCTGAAAGCAGACACCCCCGTGCTCCCCAAGGCGGACAACCCTGTACTCCCCAAGGTGGACAACCCTATACTCCCCAAGGCGGACACCCCTGTACTCCCCAAGGTGGGCATCCCTGTACTCCCCAAAGCGGGCATCAGTGGTTGGCTGGTACTGGCCGAATTTCAGTTGTCTTTGTAACTGAACTGTCTGTATGGCAGACAGCTAAGGCTGGTTCCGAGGATGTCCGGCTTACAGAAAGCTTACTGTAGTGAGATTTTGTTTTTACTTTTGTAAAGTAACAGATTTGGCATCGATATTAGTTGCCTGCATAAGCATTTCACATTATCATAAATCCTTATTTTTAGTATGCAAAGAAAGTAATTCTTACTTGCAGGAATGGAATGTTACTGTTGGTCGCTATTTTGAGGGGTGTGGGGGTAATACATAATCATTATACCAGCTAGCGACCTAAAGATCGTAATCACGAGCTCGGGCATTACGCCATTATGTTGCTTATGTCTCAGTGGGAACACCCAAAAACATACATGTAAGGGCGCTTATTATTGACAGTACTTTCCGGTCAGAGTCATTTCAGGGTCGCACCCATTTCGAAGAGATTAGCTGGTGTCGACGAAATGATTTTGGAAACATGTTTCTGCTTGAGTATGATCGTTATGTCGCCAGTGGGTACCAAGCCGTATGCCGGATAGCAGTAGAGACAAGCCAGTTTGTCATGGGTTGCATTCATTTCCGGTTCTAAAGTGTTTCTTTTTTCTTTTATTTTTCTTTTTATAGCAAAAGCAACAGTCATTTGCATTTCAAGGACAGAATAACCAACAGGCCCAGTCTTCCAGCGGACAGCAAACTAGTCACGTGGGACGCTTCTTGCAGCAGCAGTTTCCAACGAATAACAATCAAAACCAGTCCACCCCAACCAATCGGCAGTTCTGATTTATGCGTTCCGCTATGTTTTCTTCACTATATACCGTACTATATACACTATATGTGCCTTAAAATGTTTTGAATATTGAACTTTATTCCATGCCATGGAGAAAATAGCCTCTCGTGCGATCAGATGGAATAGACACCGTTTGGTTGCACCTAAATGGTTTTAAGTGACTTCAAGATATTTACGGTATACTCCGAGGGTGCAATTTCGATGCCCATTACACGAGGGACACATGAAGGCGGAGAAAAGCATTGTAAAACTGCTTTGTCCCATGTCGATGTTTTGGCGGGAAACCACGCACCGAAATTTGGCGGGAAATCGCTGTTGCATTCTGGTATAACATAGCGGGAAGCAGCGACCTGGGGCGTACATTATGGGGACTATTTTGTTCTATGTGCTTGTAGACACTTTGGCGGGAAAAGGAAACGATGAAATTGGATGCACAAAATGACAGGAAAACACCGTTATTTTGTTTCGTGGGTTGTGAAAATTTCGACGGCAAAGCACTCTGTTGCCAGACTGCTGTGTACTGTTTGTGCAAATCTTGGCGTGAAACAAAAAAATAAGGCAGATTACAGAGTGGTTCATGACAAACAATGCCGGCTGTTATACACTAGTTTTCCGCATCTTCTAAAGTAACAATATCATTCGTTAATAAGAGTATTTAACTGCAATAATAAATCATAAAACTCGATCTCACATTGCTCTCACTGTTAACACTATTAAGTGCTTCTTTTCGCATTTTTTAAAATCATGTTCATAGAAATCATTCTTCATTTACTAACTTTGTATATGGAAAATTCACCTTTTTTCTTTAATATAAAATGAAGAAATAAAACGGATTATGGTGCATTATTGTGTGAGGAAATGTGCTTTCCCATTATTTGCAATACATTATGCATTTCGAATCCTTTCACTATCCGAGTCAATATTTGAGTCATGTTATGTGGTTCTGACGTTTGGGCCAATGGATAATAATAGGCCGGTTCTCACTAGGGCTCTTAAGTGCACTTGAAGTGCACTTGGTACGTACTTGTAGTGTGAACTCCTTTCTGAGAGCGTTTTCTAAGTCGAACTTACGTTTCAATGGAAGCACTCATCTGATTTATTTACACATTTAAATATCTTTGCAAAATATATCAGAGGTTAAAATTAATATCAGCTGAATGTAATTAAATAATTTGCAGTAGTTCGTTTTCTATAAGCTCTTTATTTTTCCCTTATTTTCATCAAAAACGTCTTTTTGAATGGCACCTCTCCATACGCATGCCGTGGGAGGACGGCCGTGCTGTCCCCAGCCAACAGCTACCACATGTGTCGTGTGGAGCTGGCGCTTAAAGGGATGTTTGCATCCGCCTTGGCAGCAATGTGGCGGGGTCGATGATCTTATGTGAGACTCTGTCTGGCTATGCCATGCTGATGAGTACTAACTAGGACGAAACAGCTGTCCATGGCCGCCACTGCCAGGGTGATATGGCTGTGCGCATGCGTAAGGTACTGGCCAGGCCGCGGGGTTGGTGTTCGAGTGAGTCACTTGCCTTTTTCGTATTTTTAAATTATTCTACAAGAACAGGAACTTTCAGTTCGGAACACTGCCACCCCCTTAAGGTTTTTTTCGGATATTTTCAAGACCATCTACGATTAGCACATGCCGTTTTCAGTAGCTGTTCATTTATCCTTAAGACACATTTTGGTAAAGTTTGGCGATAACCGGTTGCTATGGTAACGAGATATGATGTTATAAGTAACATGTGGTCAAGCCATTTTTGAATAAAATGCGTGTTTTTCACCTTTTTTCAGTGAAAAAAAAACATAGAATGCTACCAAAAGCATCAAAATGTTTAATTGGATGTTATTTTGCAACTCTAGCAAACAATATTTACAATTTCCACATTTTCCCGAAAAATTTGAATTTTCTGTAAAATCCAAGATGGCGGCCATTTGGGATGACGTCACGGACCCCCAGCAGCATCACAACCCATAATTTTTACTTTATCTTGTAGAGCACATCGCGGGCCATCTATCAGATGTAAGATATTTCCGAAATATTGGGGGGGGGGATGCAACAACCCCCCCCCCCCCCCCCCCCCCCTTTGTATCACGGTCGGAGTATAAGTTTGCGTGTACGTCCGAGGGTTAAGGTGAATGTTATACGAGTCAGCGTTCCAAATTGACAACTTCTTCCTTCGGGTCACGTGATTACTTGATCCTTCGAAAGGTTCATTAATAAACTAAACGTTATAATTTTGGACAATATTCTTCATGCATATGTTCCCATAATTTATCACGTTTTGTCAAAGTCGGATAATTCGGACATTTTAATGATCAATTGTCTTTAAGAAAAAACAGAGCTATTACACACGGTTTTCAGACATTATTATAGCAGGGTTAGGTTTTTATCCCATTGTTTCAAGACAATTTATTTCTAGCACATCCTGTCTTTAGTAGCTGTTCTCTAGCAAAAAACTGTTTAATGTCCTTATTTTTCAACAAATTTAAATTTTTTAGTACAATCCAACAGTTCTTTTTCCCTTTTCAACTGCATGGATCAACCGAAAGCCGACTGCACTCACTCTTTCACTACGTACAATAAATATTGGCTACCGTGCTTAAAAACCTCCACTTTTGCATAAGGGAGGAAACAGTCGAAAAAAGTATTTTTTTTAACCTCTTTATTCAAATTTCTAAAACTTGCAGGAACATCATTTGTTTTTGTTTTTCCTTTCTTATATATTTTTTTTAACGGAAATTTGATGAAGTTGGCAACCTTTATTGGAAATCTAAATTTAAGTACAGTAAAAAGTAAGAACCTACATTTTTTAGAGTTAGCCTAAACAGGTTCTTGTTTAAATGGTAGTTAACACAATTTTAGGCTATCTAGGTTCTTATTTCTGTGTAACAACAAATAAAATCCAGCTACAAGATAAAATGGTAATCAGCCTAGTTTTCAGTCAACCCCACCCACCCCTCCCCCCTCAACAACACCCTAGAACATTAACATAGACATTTACATATTATCTGTACTGTATTGTTCTCTTCATGTACTCACACTGTAGATTACTGTACATTATATTTCACATGCTGATTTATTGCTGTACAGTTTTTTTCATAATACACTACGTAATATATCAAACACGAGGAACAGTGTTTCATCAGATTTCCAAACACCGCGAAGTGGGTGAGAAAAACGAGGCGCAGCCGAGTTTTTTTCACCCACTTCAAGGTGTTTGGAAATCTGATGAAACACTGATTCGAGTGTTTGATATAGCTTCTCAAACTGATCGTTAAATGCGGAGAAAACGAAGGAATAAAATCGCCAAAATCTATGCAAATTAAGAAACGATTTCAAAACCTCCTTCACGGTAGTGATTTCCTTTGTGTTCTCGTCATGAATTATTAATGAGTTTGAGAAAACTAATATCAACCATAGTTAATAGAACAAACTGGTTATGAAACTCAGTCAGTCCTTTGTTATATGTTTTTGTTCTCCATTTCTTTTGTTCGTTTGCCTTGACCCTGCACAAAACACAAAAGGTATTGAAATGCATATGAGCAACTGACCAGTAGAAACATTTGCGCTCACACGTTAAACAAAACAATGTGCAGGGTCACGGTTCGTTCAACATAAAACAAAGCAGCTTTGTACACTCTTTTTGAAATTTGATGAACTTCATAACCAGTTTGTTCTATTAACTATGTATCAACCTTCCTTCACTTTACGTTTTTATTACATTAATTGATTTATCTGCACAGCAATGACAAGCTCCTATTTTTCCAAACAGGATTCTTACCCAGCTCTGTATCACTAAATGATGATTTTTGAAAATAAGAACCTGTTTTTCATTTTCTAGGCTAAATAGGTTCTTGTTTATTGGGGGTATAAATGACAAATTTGGGGCTAACAGGTTCTTAATTTTCAGGTTCTTACTTGCGGGTTTTTACTGTACTTTATTTCTATAATTAACGGACAAAACATTCGACTCTAAAAATCTGTGACGAGTTTTGTTATCAAAGTTATTCACCGTATTGACGCCGTTGTTTAATATGGATCTTTTTCTCAAGTGTATACATCTACGTACCATGATTTTTGGGGCTGAAGAATCTTTTATTTATGGTGGATTCGTATTTACGAGTTGGCTTATAACAGCCTTTGATCGCAGAAGTGAACATTTTCAACAACATAACATACGCGAGAATTAAATCGGAGGACAGCCAAATTGTCTAATTGTATCTTTAACCGCTTCCTTTACTTCTCTAATTTTCCAGCAATACAGAATTGGGTTTAATGACGAGTTTAGGAAAACTAAAGTCGTTGTTAATGAATACGCAAGAAAAAGAGGTGAAGACAGTTCTCTTTGAGCCAACAAAGCCGACACTATACCATGAGGTACATAACAAGCAACTAATGTCAACTGCACCCATAGAGCACTGTACATGGTCTTTTTATATCGCTCTATGTTCATTGGAATTGCTTTCCTCGGTTGTTCTTGAAGAACGGGGTCCTGTACTTGAATATGATGATGACGCAGAGTAAAGAAAATTTTTGCATAGCAGAAAATCGAGGTGACCAAACACACTGATGTTTCTATGTAGGTACACCATAAAGTTATAGAGAAATTCGAAAATGACAATAATGTGCCCACAATGGACACAACCCACAAACCTATAAAAGTAACAATTATCCGCTTTGATGTTAAAACTTGTCTGTATCTGAGCCCCAACAACAAAGCGAAAAGTCTGTCAATGCTTATTGTGGTGACTGTGAACATAGATACAGTACACAAAATATAGGCTGTGATAGTAACTACAACAAATGCGTAGCGACAAATATTCCATCGTTCGTTCACCTGCGACACCCAAACGGCAACAGCAAGAGGCTCCGCAATGATACCAACACAGAGATCAGTTGTCGCCAGGTTTCGATACATAATTTTGGTCGGCGGATGAAGGGAAGTATCCTTGTGAAGAGCAACTAGGATGAGAGTATTTCCAAGAAATGCAGTAATGGACAAAACAATGTTCAGCACTGAAAGAAAGATTAGCTGGCTGTGTATTCCTGCAACAATTTCTGCCGAGCAATACAGTTCTTCGTATGATATCTGCTTTCCATCTTCAGTGAAGTTTGCTGTGGTCATTTTTACTGCAATGCGATGCACAGTAGTTATAAGGGTCTTTGTTCAAAAAATAAGCTTGATGCCTGTTAATTCAAAGTCAGGCGTTGGTACAAATGTGTAATAAATAAAAAAATTACTGTTTTATTGAAGGGATATTGTCACGCGGATTCTGCTATTTTTGGCCCAAACAAAAATAAAATAATTAATAGCAAGTATCTTTGTTCTTGCACGAAAGGTTCTAAAAATACCGTGAGGAAAATATCAAGTGATTTGTCGAAGAGAAAACCAAACATATTCAGTTTGGAGAGCGATTTTTCCAAAACACAAGCGAAGAACGCGAAAATAATGGCCAATGTTTTCAAGTTTTTATTTTTAGGTTTATATCAGAGTGTTATTTCTCATTTTAGTATCCCCAAACACGTCAGATTAGAATTAGCACGCGACTTAAGGAAACCAAATAGTGTTATTACTCATTGTTAATTAAGTACACCCAAACACGCCACTCTAGGAATAGCAGGTGGCTTAAGGAAACGAAAGTTAAAACTGCATTAGATTTAAGTGAAAACTGGTAAATAGAGCCTTAAACAACGTTCTGAAATGACGAACTTATTTCTTTAGGTCACATGCCTGCTTAGCCGTCATTCAATATTGAACAGCTGAGAAATTGTGCATTGTCATTAATGAAAACTGAGCTGTTTGAAGAAAGGAAAGTGTCTATTCTAAAATTCAGAATGAAAGGCTATATGTAAAAAACATAATTCAAAATTAACCTATAAGCGAGCGAAGGGAGGAAAACTCTTATATCAACTTGAAAACCGACACAACGCAAGCATATTTATAAACGCAAGCACAAGCGCAATGAAGAATACAAATTTTCCTTTTAGTTGTGTTTGTGGTTATTCCTGCGTCATGTTCGTTTGTACTCGACAATAATCTCATATGTTTTCGCTTGCGTTTGCGTCGCTGTTGGAAGCTGTAGACCAACAGATGCGTGTTATTTTACTCTCAAATAAAGTCGCAGAACAAGTGGCGAGGAAAGATAAATTGTTTCTTCCTTTCCGTGTTGTGTTTTACCGGAAGTCCATCCCGATCAATATTCCCACAAATTTTCACATGTGGCTGCATGAATAAAATGACAGATTGAGAAACAAAAGCAGCGACTCCTTTCCTGGACCACTGCTTATAATTCATATTGGCTATTTTGCTGAAACTTCCACTTTTTGATAAGAGAGTTGATAAGGAGACGCACAATAAAATATATTATTTTTCCACTTCAGTATTCAAAATTTTAAGATTTAATAACAACGACTACCGTATCTTACAAGTTATTCGTGGATTGCAAATGAAGGACATTCATTATGAAGACAAAATTACATGGCAAAAATTATGATTTGTTTCAAAGAATAATATTTTGATGTTAGTAGATCTACCAAAATTTTATATACCGCAATACATGCAATATACTAGGAATCGGCACCACTTGCATGCAGAAACATCGTTTTTACAAAACTGAGCATTATTAACAGCAACACATACGAAAGAACTAACTCCATGAGCAGCTAAGTTGTCTGATTGTTTCTTTCACTGCTTGCCTTACTTCTCTAATCTTCCAGCAATACAGAATTGGGTTTAATGACGAGTTTAGGTAAACTAAAGTCGCTGTTAATGAGCCCGCAAGATAAATAGATGAAGACATTCCTCTTTGAACTACTAACGGTCCATATATAGAATTTGGTACATAACAAGCAACTAACGTCAACTGCACCCATAGTGCACTTGACAGTGCCTTTTTGTACCGCGCTATGTTCAGTGGAATTGCTCGGCTCGGTCGTCCTTGATGAACGTGGTCCTGAACTTGAATATGGGGATGACGCAGAGTAAGAAAAATTTTTGCGTAACAGAAAATTGAGGTCACTAGAAACACAGACGTAACTATAAAGTTGTACCAAAAGGTTATATAGAAATTCCAAAAGTTCATTATTATGCCGACAATGGCCATAACCCAAAAAACTGTCACGGTAATATATGTTCGCTTTGCAGTTACAACTTGTCCGTATCTGAACCCAAACAACAGGACGAGAAGTCTGTCCACGCTTATTGCAGTTAATGTAAACAAAGACACGGAACAAAAAATATTGCTTACGATAATAGTTACAAAAATTGCGTAGGGACAAATATTCCATCGTTCGTTCACCTGAGACATCCAAACAACAACAGCAAGAGGCTCCGCAATGATACCAACACAGAGATCAGTTGTCGCAAGGCTACGATACAGAATTTTAGACGGCGGATGAAGGGAAGTTTCTTTGTGAAGGGCAACTAGGATGAGAGTATTTCCAAAAAATGCAAATATAGACAAAAAAATATTCATCACTGAAAGAACGATCAGTTGGCTGTGTATCCCTGCAGTAAGTTCTGCAGAGCAAACGTCTTCGCTTGATTTCTGGTTTCCATCTTCAGTAAAGTTTGTTGTGACCATATTTTAGTGCAATGAAAGTACGTGTGCACACAAGTTATATCGTATTTTGTTCAACGAATAAGCTTGATGCCTGTTAAGTTAAAGTCAGGCACTGGAACAAATGTCTTTAATTTTAATGAATATCAAATGTCCAATAAAGAGGTCCTGTCACGGTGATTTACTATTTTTGGCCCAAACAAAAATAAAATAATTAATGCTATGTATTTTTATCCTGCACGAAACGCTCTACGAATACTGTGAGGAAATATCAACTGATTAGTCGAAGAGAAAACCAAACATATTCAGTTTGGAGGGCGGTTTTCAAAACACGAGAGAAGAACTTGAAAATATTAGCCAATGTTTTCAAGTTGTAGTCCATTTCCATCCGATCCATCCGTAGCCAAATATATTTATTTCTAGTTTCAGTGTACTATAGTATTAATAAGATATTTTTAACAAAACTGGAGCGACATTTTTAGGTTTCTTTTGGGGAGGGTTCTCTCTTGCAAAGCTTCGTTCGCTGAATTTAATTGTAGATCTGCCCCCACCTTCAAACTTCAAACTTCAAACTTTCTTTATTTACTCATTTTTTACAACTACATTTAAAAAAAAACACCTACACACATTTTGAACTAAGTACTAATAATTTAAATAGTTAATACAACTATCGTGGTGTTAATAACACCTTACTTGAGTCTTTCGTTTTAGTATCATTTACAATTGCTGCCATAGAATCACAGAGAGAAAAAGGTCCTGTCACGGGGATTTAACTATGTTTGGCCCAAACTAAATAAAATGTAATTAACACTAAGTACTTTTCCTCTTGCACGAAATGCTCTAAAAAAACATGAGAAAAATATCAAGTTATTCGTCGAAGATAAACCGAACATATTCAGTTTGGAGGACGACTTTTCCAAAACACAACGGAAGAACTCGAAAATATTGGCCAATTTTTTCAAGTTGTAGTCCATTTCCATCCGATCCATCCGCAGCCAAATATATCTATTTATAGTTTCAATGCATTTGTATAGTTATTTTTAACAAAACTGGAGCGATATTTTTAGGATTATATTAATGGCTTTTCAAAGTGATACTTAATAGCGGAGCTCTCGCGGGCCGAAGGTCCGCTCGCGTAGCGCCATACTCATAGCGTCGGTCCGTGTGCCGCCGCCGTTGGGCAGGGCTAGCTCGCGGGCGCGTATGACGTCGCAAAACATGCGCGTATGACGCCACACAACACCCGGGATCTTAGCAATTATGAAATCAAATCGAGGCTTTGTTTTTCGCGCGGCTACACGGCCGAACGTCACGTCAGCAAAAAAAAAAAAACACTTGTGATGTTTTGCTGTGTTTAATTAGCGAAGAAAACCGTTTCTTATTTCCCTGCATTTTTTCGCGGTTTGCTACTCAAGACAGGGATACTAATTAAGGGATAAAATTGTTACAAATTTTCCAAAAAATTTTTTTTTTAATTTTTTTACTAATTAAGGGATAAAATTATTTTCTCCAAGAAGGCCAAACAAGTTACATCTTTACCGCAACTAATGAACAAAGAAAAATCACTGACAACTTATCCTGCAAATCCAAAAATCTTATCTACTTGATTGAATGTAAGAAATGTAAATGTCAATACATCGGAGTGACCAAAAGGCAACTTATGAACGATTTGGAGAACACCGCCGTTCCATCATGAACCATCATCAACTCAGCGATTCCACTCCTGTCACCCTACATTTTAATCAAGCTGAACATTCAATTAATGATTTTCTTCTAATCCCACTTGAACTCATACGTAGCAACCATGACGCAGTGAGAAAGGCGAGAGAGGCTCATTTAATACACACATTAAAGGGAAAACGTTATCTCCTTTTTCGAAAGAAGATTGTGTTGTCCATTTTTATGTGTTTCTTCATTCATTACATAGGTTGAAACGCGATTTTATGTAAACAAAACAAGACTTGGATTTTATAGTTCTAACTTCACTCGCGTCGCCTTTTAACCCAGTATTCAGCCTTGGGGGGGGGGGGGGGGGGGGGGGGGGGGGGGGGGGGGGGGGGCACGCGCTAACATTCAACATTCATAACTTCTTTAATATGTATTCAAACGCCATCAAATTTTGTGACTTTTCCTAAAATTTATCTGGCAACAATTTCATGACAATTTATTGATCACGTGACTTGATGTTTCCATGACAACAAGATTTTGACAGCCATGTACGTTTTTTGAAATTTGCATATTTCTACCTTTGAATGAAGAAAAACAATGTTTATTGTTATAACTTTTATATTTTTACGTCGTTTAGCGTTTATTTATTGGTTTTGATTAATTTTAAGTCAATTTGGACAGTTTTTAAGAGGTTTTAAAAAATTTCAGAAATTCAAGATGGCGGATGCAAGATGGCGGCCTTATAAGTAATTACCTAATAACTACGTCATCTGACGTCATGTGCGAACCGCAAAGGAGACAGTATTGGACGTTCTATGTACCCTCTAGGTTTCATTGTCATAGCCTTAATGTTCTTGAAGTTACGAGGGGGGCACCCACCCAGGCTCAGGAACTCAAAAAAAGCTCAGGCCGAATAGGGTTAATATGCAAATATGTTTGTGTATTTTTTTGCAATATTTATTTCCAAATCAGTTTCTCAGGCAATTTTTGATACGCAACTGGTGTATTTTATTCGGGAAATTTTGTTTTTGTTTTTTTGTGAACATTTGAACGGTCTAAATGTACTGTGCAGACGGTCGCGTAATACTGTTTTTGAGAATTGCTAAAATTGAAAAATAGCCCGGTCGTCAATCTTAATTATTGTGCTTACGACCTTTCACCTTAGTTAAGATTATCAACGGCTTTCTGTTCAGAGAGCGACGCTGTTACTCAGCCTATCTATATATTAAGTGTTAATGCTCCTTTAAGCATCCACAAGCACGTACCATTGCGGTGTTATCATATTTCGGAAATATTTTACTTGTAACAGATAGCCTGTGATGTGCCCTGCAAGATATAGTAAATATTATGGGTTATAGCGCTGCTGAGGGTTCGTGACGTCATCGAAAATGGCGGCTCAGATGGCTACCAGTTTTGCTTAACGTTTTCACTCTTTTCAAACTGCATTTGAATGAAAAGCTCGATCTCTTTATTGCCGAGGAATTAGTCAGAGCTATTTGTAGAGAGAAATAATTTTAGTCTGAGGAAACTTTCTGTCGTAATTTAATGATAATTTGTGAGACCTATGGTATGTTTTGACCGCTTATATTTCAAACATGAAAAAACACGTGTTAAAAATGTTTTAGCGAATAGTTCAAAATCGAACAGTTTAATTTGTTTGAAATTTTCCCATTTAGTGTGCTACACTGTGTAGATTATAGCGCATTTATTCGCTTGTCGCAGGTAGCCCCAAAATCGAGAAGATATTTTTGAAAACCTGTTTTTCGACATATGTGTTTACCGTTGCTATAGAGACGCTGATTAGCATAAAAAGAGCATCATCCAAAACTTTCATCCAAGCCTAACATCTGGTATCAAATTCAAATTTATTGAGCTAAAGTAAGATTATGTATAAGCGCATTCAAAAAGGGAAGTGTGACCCAAAAAAACTTCTTGGAGCCACCTTAATATTCTTGCAAATTTTCACCTGTGGTTGCAAGACTAAAACAAAACAAAGAACAGCATGACAATCTTGTATTGAAAGTGAAAACAAAACTACATGGCACAAATTATGATTTGTTTCAAAGAATAATCATTTGATGTCAGTAGACCTACCATATTATTATATCTGACAACACTATATGCGCTAGACTAGGAATCTGCACCACTTGCATGGTGAAACATCGTTTCTACAAAACCGAGCATTATTAACAGCAACACATACGCAATATTTAACTCGATGAGCAGCTAAGTTGTCTGATTGTGTTCCTCACTGCATGCCTTACCTCTCTTATCTTCCAGCAATAGAGCATTGGGTTTAACGATGAGTTTAGTAAAACTAAAGTCGTTGTAAATGAATATGCAAGATAAATAGTCGAAGACAGTCCCCCTTGTGCCCATAAAGCCGAAACTATACCATGTGGTACATAACAAGCAACCATTGTCAATTGTACCCATAGTGCACTGAATACCGCTTTTTTGTATCGCTCTATGTTCAGTGGAATTGCTTGGCTCGGTTGTCCTTGATGGACGTGGTCCAGTACTTGAATTTGATGATGACGCAGAGTAAGAAATATTTTTGTATAACAGAAAATTGAGGTCACTAGACACACAGCTATACCTATATAGCTGCACCAAAGGCTCACATAGAAATTTTGAAGATATATTATTATGTTGACAATCGGCGTAACCCAAAACCCTATGATAGTAATATAAGTCCGCTTCGAAGTTACAACTTGTCTGTATCTGAGACCCAACAACAGGGCGAGAAGTCTATCGACGCTTATTGCAGTTAATGTTAACAAAGACACAGCACACAAAAAATAGGCTGCGATAGTACTTGCATCCAATGTGTAGCGACAAATATTCCAACGTTCATTAACTTCAGACATCCAGTAAGCAACAACGAGGGGCTCCACAGTGATACCAACACAGATATCTGTTATCGCTAGGTTACGATACAAACGTTTTGACGGCGGATGAAGAGAATTCTCTTTGTGAAGGGCAACTAGGATGAGAGTATTTCCAAGAAATGCAAATATGGACAGAAAACTATTAATCACTGAAAGATAAATTAATTGGCTGTGTATTCCTGAAGTAAATTCTCCCGAGCACTGCAGTTGTTGGTTTGGTATCTGTTTTCCATTTTCAGTGAAGTTAGTTGTAGTCATTTTACTGCAATGCGAGCAAGTGCGCACTAAAGTTATATGGTTTATATTAGCTTGTAGAAAACGAGAACAGGTACCATAATTATAATTATTGTGATGACGCTAGGCTAGGTTTCTCTTCGGTCTAATTATAATTATATAATTAAATCATCATAATAATCATAACTAAAAGATAAGTTTCGTTTTCGTTTTCTATTATTGTAGAAATTAATATGAAAATTAGTTTTCTGGTGCAATAATCTTTATAAAAACGTTTCCTCAATTTTTTGACTTGATTTCTTTGCATGTTAACGACCACCATATAAAAATAATTAACCCTCAGTCGTGAACATATGCTAACACCTGCTAATTTACCACGTGAAAGGAATTAATATCGTGTGTTAACGTTTTGAAATTATGAATATTCTTTTATGACTATTTTTATGAATATTCTTTCATGAACAGGGATAAGCGCTAGCGCAAAGTTAAAAAATTGCCCTTTCTCTTGTGTTTGCGGTATTACCAACAATTAATTGGTTTTTTGAGTGAGGAAATTTTTTTTTGTGGGAAACCTTTGTACTTACAGTCCGAATATCTATTGATATATGCTGTTAAAATACCCGTTTAATTAAAAACTGTTACGTTATGAAACTGGCGCAACGGGATAAAAGGCACTAACGAAACGGATAAAAATTTATCTGTCTACGCCACATGCCACCCGCACCCGCCATCCCCACTTCCTACTTTTAAAACTGCCGGTTCATCAAAGCCTCTATTATACGCCCGTAGTGGATAACAAACAGCTTATTTTAAATGCCAACTGCAGGTGGTTAAACAGAAACATTGCAAATGCCAATAAAAGAAATATTGTCACCTGATATAGATGCAGTGGATTTTTCTGAAAAGTGTTTGTATAAATTAGCCCTTATACAACATTTCTCTTGCGGCCGTGCGTTTTCCAGTGAGCTCATTAAAGTTATTTTTTTTTTATGGTACTGTCTGCAAAAGCGCACAGATGGGAATGTCTTAACGTTAATGTTAGACAAGTCGGCATTCGAAACTGACGTTTGCTTCCTTCTGGTCACGTGATTGCTTGACTTTCAATTGATATTGTATAGAGAAATTGTTGGTTGACCAACACTGCAAACTAAACTGTTTGTGACTTCATAAGAATAAAACGAAAGTGTTTATGAGATCCTTGAAAGGTTTAATTTATAAGTTCACTGGGGGGGGGGGGGGGGGGCGCTAACTTTCAACATTCATTACTTCTTTAATATGTATTCAAACGCCATCAAACTTTGTAACTTTTCTAAAATTTATCTGGCAAAAATTTCATATAACAATTTATTGATCACGCGACTTGATGTTTCCATGGCAACAAGATTTTGACAGCCATGTTTTTTGAAATTTGCATATTTGTACCTTTGAATGAAGAAAAACAATATTTATTGGTATAACTTTTATATTTTTACGTCATTTAGCGTTTATTTATTGGTTTTGATTAAATTTTAGACAATATGGACGGTTTTTAAGAGGTTTTAAAAACTTTCAGAAATCCAAGATGGCGGCCGTATAACTATATAACCATATAAATTACTAAATTATTATTATTATTATTAACAATGATTTAGAAATACATAGACAAGTAAAAACAAGCGATATAATATCCCGACGTTTCAGCGACCTCATGACGCCATTACCAAGGGTACAAATGAGAATAATTTGTGTAGCCACCTCCGCTATGTAAATTAGTTATTACTCTTGAACTCGCATTTGTTAATTTTTATTCTCATTTGTACCCTTGATAATGGCGTCATGAGGTCGCTGAAACGTCGGGATATTATATCGCTTGTTTTTACTTGTCTATTATTATTATTATTATTATTATTATTATTATTAATTGGTGGTGACTAGAATGGATACTCCAAAATTAGGTTGGACCACCTCGGACGCCTTATTGAGACTTACATAACGGAGTAACTGGTTAGCTTTCAGTTGAGGTTAGGGGTAGCAGTTTACATAGTTAAATTTAGGCCTAACCAACCCGAGAAGCTAGGTGGTACTCTGGTACCGTAGGCTATGTAAGCCTAAGCCTAGCTGAGGTCACAGGTTTAATCCTGAGTGGTGATTTTAGATTTTCTTTTTTACACTTAAAAATTTGTTGAAATTAAATTCTAAGTGTCGACATTACGTTATATAATTCTCAATAAGTGTCCGAGGTGATCCAACCTGATTTTGGAGTATCCATTCTAGTCACGACCATAACTAATTACCTAATAACTACGTCATATGACGTCATCGTCCCATTGTGCGGACCGCAAAGGAGACAATTTTGGACGTACTATGTACCCTCTTGGTTTCACTGTCAAAAAAGCCCAGGCTGAATAGGGTTAACAGACGTGTTCGCATAATTTATCGCGTTTTGTCAAAGTTGGAGGCAGACATTGTAATGATTAAATGACTTTAAGAAAAATAGAGCTATCAATTTTGAGATAACAGAAACATGTTTCATTATTATAACAGTGAATATTAAGGCTTGATTTGTTCAGTCTTTTTATAACTTCATAATTCAAAACCTTTGAAGGGATTTTCTCCTGTGTGTGTTTCAGAGAGTTTGGAGTATTGATCTCGTTTAATCATATTTTCAATTGCTTCCCTTGTTAGTCTAACTTGACGTCACTGCAACATAAAGCACAAGAAATAGTTTAATATACAATGAACGTCTAGCCAGTTGGATAAACTTGAATTTATATCATAAGGTCCTTTTTTGAAGTTATGAGTATTATTTGGCTTTTATTTAATCATCTTAATAAGAAACGATTCAAACAAAGAACAATCCTCGCAATTTACATGTGCATTTTCCAGGGACTTAACCCTCGGACGTACAAGGGGGTGGTTGCCACACCCCCCTTAAGGTTTTTCTTCGATATTTTTAAGACCATTTAAGATTAGCACATGCCATCTTCAGTAGCTGTTTATTTATCCTTGAGACACATTTTGGTAAAGTTTGGCGACAACTGGTTGCTATGGTAACGCGATATGACGTCATAAGTAACATGTGGTCAACCCATTTTTAAAGAAACATGCGTGTTTTTCACCTTTTTTCAGCGAAAAAAACATACAAAATGCTACCAAAAGCATCAAAATGTTTAATTGTATGTTATTTTGCAACTCTAGCAAACAACAATTGCAATTTCCGCATTTTTCCGATAAATTTTAATTTTTAGTAAAATCCAAGATGGCGGCCATCTTGTCACGGACCCCCAGCAGCGCCCCAGCCCGTAATATTTACCTTATCTTGTAGAGCACATCGCGGGCTATCTATGAGATGTAAAATATTTCCGAAATATTGCAACATCGGTTGTACCACGGTTGGGGTATAACAGCTGTTATATCAACGTCAAAACCGACACCACGCAAGAATATTTATAAACGCAAGCACAAGCGCAATGAAGAATACAAATTTTCCATTTGGTTGTGTTTGAACCACTGCTTATAATTCGTATTGGCTATTTTGCTAAAGCTTCCTCTTTTGGATAACACAGTTAATAAGGAGACATACAATACAATACATTAGTTTTTTTTTCACTTCAGTATTCAAAATTTTAAGATGTAATTACAACGACTATATCTTACAAGTTATTTTTGTATTGCAAATGAAGGACAGTCGTTATGAAAACAAAATTACTTGGCACAAATTATGGCACAAAGAATAATATTTTCATTTCAGTAGACTTACCATACTATTAAATACAACAATACATGCACTATACTAGGAATCGGCACCACTTGCATTTCAAAATATCGTCTTTACAAAACTGAGCATTATTACGCGAGACTTAACTCGACGAACAGCTAAGTTGTCCGATTGTGTCCTTCACTGCTTGCCTTACTTCTCTTATCTTCCAGCAATACAAAATTGGGTTTAATGACGAGTTAAGAAAAACTAAAGTCATTGTTAATGGATACGCAATATAAATAGATGAAGACAGTCCTCCTAGGGCCCACAAAACCGACACTGTAACATGTGGCACATAACAAGCAACCATCGTCAACTGCACCCAAATTGCACCGGACATGGCCTTTCTGTATCGCTCTATGTTCAGTGGAGTTGCTTGGCTCGGTTGTCCTTGATGAACGAGGTCCTGTACATGAGTTTGCTGTTGACGCAGAGTTAGGACAATTTTTGCATAACAGACAATTGAGGTCATTACACACACAGCTGTCGCGATACAGCCATACCAAAGACTTACATAGAAATTTCGAACACCGATAACGCAGATTATATCAATTATAATAGATACCACCCAAAATACTGTCACAACAAGGAATGTCCGTTTCAAAGTGACAACTTCTCTGTATCTGAGCCCCAACAACAGGGCGAGGAGTCTATCGACGCTTATTGCAGTTAATGTTAACAAAGACACAGCACAGACAGTAAAGGCGGCGAGATAATTTGCAAACGATGCGTAGCGACACACTGTCCATCGTTCGATCAGTATGGAAATCAAAACTGCAACAGAAAGAGGCTGCACAATAATACCAACACATATATCAACTATCGCCAAGCTACGATACAAAAGTTTGGACGGCGAATGAAGGGAAGTCTCCTTGTAAAGCGCAACTAGGATGAGAGTATTTCCCAGAAATGAAAATATGGACAGAAAACTATTTATCACTGAAAGAACAATTAGTTGGCTGTGTATCCCTGTAGAAAATTCTGCCGAGCAAAAGTCTTCGCTTGATTTCTGGTTTCCATCTTCAGTAAAGTTTGTTGCCGCCATTTTACTGCAATGTGAATACGTGTGCACAGTAGTTATAACGCTTTTTGTTCAAGAAATTAGCTTCATGCCTGTTAATTTAAATTCAGGCGCTGGTACAAATGTCTTTAATTTTAATGAATATCAAATGTCACATTAGAAAGGTCCTATCATGGTGATTTAACTATTTTTGGCCCACACAAAAATATGTTAATTAATACTAAGTACCTTTGTACTTGCACGAAGCGCTTTACGACTATCGTGAGGAAAATATCAAGTGATTTGTCGAAGGGAAAACCAAACATATTTAGTTTGGAGGGCGATTTTGGACGGTGGATGAGATAAGTTTCCTTGTAAAGCGCAACTAGGAAGACAGTATTTCCCAGAAATGTAAATATGGATAGAAAACCATTAATCACTGAAAGAACAATTAGTTGGCTGTGTATCCCTGCAGTAAATTAAGCCGAGCAAACGTCTTCGCCTAACTTGTGGTCTCCATCTTCAGTAAAGCTTATTGTCGCCATTTTTTACTACAATGCGAGTACGCGAGCACTGAAGTTATATGGTTTATATTAGCTTGTAGGAAACGGGAACAGGTTTAATTATTACAATCATTATGATGACGTTAGGCTATGTTTGTTTAGCTTTTCGTACTTCAAGAGTACATTAGCATAAGCGCTGTCGCAAAATTGAAAAATTGTCCTTTCCCTTGTGTATGCGGTTGTGCCAGCAATTTCCTTTGAACATGACGAAAATCTCTCATCGTTACGCTTGTATTTTCGTTGCTATAAACCTTATTCCAAAATGGCGGCCAATTATTGTATTATTTTATATGCATTTTAATTAGCCCTCTTGGCCTCAATTTCGCTTGAAAATTGCTTTTTATTTTGCACCTGCTGACGAGGCCAAGAGGGGTAATTAAAATTCATACAAAAGAAAAATAAATTGGCCACCATTTTGGAATAAGGTGTATAGTAAAAATCAAGCTGTATTATTTTGCAGCACATGCCGTCTCCAGGAGCTGTTTTTGTATTCCTGGGACACATTTTAGCAAAGCTTGGCGAGAATCGATTGCTTTGGTGACGAGTGTGACATCATTATTAGTATTAGGTAAAACAATAAATATATAAAATGCGAGTTTTTCACCTTTTTTCGGTGAATACATGCAACTGAATGCTATCACAAAGTCTCAAAATGTTTAATTGTATCATTTTTCACAACCCTACCGTAAAAACAATATCTAGAATGATGGCCAACTCTGTACCACCGTTGGGGTAAAAGTTGACGTGTACGTCCGAGTGTTAAACCTCAGGAAAAAATCATAATATAAATGGCTATGGCGAAGACAGATACGTTTTTATGCGTTTCGTTGCTGCCTTTTATCCCGTTGTGCCAGTTTTATAACGAAACAGTTTTTTTTTTCACGAAACGGGACATTTTAACAGTATAAAATACATAGATGTTCGGGCTGTAAATACGAAAGTTTCCGACCTAAAACAATGTCAAAAATTAACCATTGAGCGCGTGATTGTGAAAATGCACGAATCAGTGAGCGTGCTTTGCGCGAAAGCAGGAAAACTTTATCAATGAAGTTTCTAATGAAAAGTAAAATACACAAATCGTCTCAAGGGTCCCAAAAGAGATGTGAAAATTTTATCAACGAAAGGAATTAACTTGATTTTAAAATTAGCAAAGTTGTCTTATCGCGTCCTATACTGCTTGCCTTACTTCTCTGATGTTCCAATAGTAGAGAATCAAGGTTTAATGTCAAGTTGCTGTTGATTGTCTATGGTCTTTGTGTCCTCAAAGATTCTTCTGTACCCCGTAGAAGATAACAAACAGCTAATTTTAAACAACAAATGTCAACTGCAAGTGGTTTAACGGTAACAATGCAAATGCTATTGGAGCTATGTCATAGTAATTTTGAGGTTTTTGGGTCAAACTGACCCAAATTAAAACTAAGTACCTTCGTCGTACAAGAAATGCTTATAGAAAACTAAGATGAAGATATCAAGTGAATTCTTGAAGAGAAAATAAACCATAATCAGAGTTTTTTTTAGTTTTCCAAGACACAAGCGATAAACTTGAAATAATTAACCCAATATTTTCAAGATGCAATCAATTTCCATCCTGGCCATCTGCAGCCCAAGACACTTATTTTTACTCTTAGAGCACTGGTAGAATAATTTGAAACAAAACTGGACCCTTATTTTTGGGTTTTCTCTGATATAAAGATGTCTTTTGGGTTTTTACAGTAACGCTAAAAATGGTGACATAGCCCCTTTAATAAAACACGAAGCGTTCAAATATAGCCGTGCCGCTGATCGGAGGGGGTAAAAGGAGGAATGACCTTGCGAAATGGCATGTGGTATTACGTGTGGAATACATTGTAGCACAATTATGTGGATGACGAATATGACAAATTATTTAACATCGATATAAAAATTATCCAAACGGAGAATACGAGACCACCTAATGTGGCGAGGGAAAGCGAGTTTTTCCCCTCTTCGTGGGTGTATTTTCCCCAATTTCCACCCTCTTCAATCTTATCGTGAATTTGCAGGTGCGTGATAAATCAAACAAGAGGTCGAATACGCTAAGCGTTCTCCTAACCACTCCTTATAATTGTTACTGGCCCCGGTTCTTTTAAAAACCTCCACATTTTGGACAAAACGGTTGATAAGGGAAAGGATATTCGAAGAAAATAGTTTTTCTTTTTCCGCTTTGTTCAATTTTTGAAATTTAATTACAATGACTTTGTATTGGAAGGACATATTCATTATAAAAAACAAAATTAAACAGCAGAAACTGGAACTTGTTTGAAATTTTGATGTCAGAGGGCGTACCACTATACTATTTATTATCTACATACTGAAAATCCATGACAAACGAAAAAACACAACGAGCGAAAGTGAAGTATCAACTTTGTAACGCGTTTTTAACTAACATTTCTGAGTGTTCCAGTTGTTTAACACGTTCGATTGACCTCAAAGTCTTTTTAAATAATCTGGTAAGTAGTTAGTACAGTGCTAAACCATGACCACCCCGACATGTCAAAATAAGCGGTCCTCACTAGTTCGGACCGCTTATTTTGACATGTCGGGGTGATCCCGGTTTAGCACTGTACTAACTACTAATTGTTAGCAATTCGGTTATCCACGGGCCCCAACCCGGCAGCACAACCCACACCGGCCTGGTATAACCAATTGAAGAAACGTAAACCCTGTATATATAACCCCCACATGGCAATGGCAAACGTTGCACCCAACTTCAACAGAGCACATGGAGGCTACCACGGATGGCTTGCCAGTTACCGAATGGATGTTCCACCTGATCTTGGTAGAAAGGATCTTCTTCTGTTTCACAATGAAGTCCTTGACAATATGCTCGACGTCATAGAAGAGCAATCCTACGAACTTGGACCTTTGAAGTTTCAATACACAGTCTTACTAGACATTAAGAAGCAGACAGACGAAGGTGAAGTGAGGGAGCAATGTTACGTAGGAGGAGATGGCAATCCAACCATCCAAAACGTTTTCAATCGCAAAGAAGTAAAAAGAAAACTTAGGGCTAGAATAGACCAACTTAGAGAGAAAGTCGCTGGCTGGACAGAAAGAGGTTCAGGATGGGTCTTCGACGGTATCAGAACTGTCTTTCTAGACTTCTCTAGAAACAATCCAATAAGAGGCGGTTCATATATCCCTCTCCCACCAAAACTCAAGGCAAAGCAAGCAATCATAAACGTTAAAAACAGAGATGATGCTTGTATTAAGTGGGCTTTGAAAGCAGCATTCTTGCCTGCCATTGCACACTCTGACAGGCCAAGCCAATATCCTCGAGAAGACGTCTTCAACTTCACAGGCATCTCCTTTCCAACACCCTTGCATGAGATTCCAAAGATCGAAAAGCAGAACGACATTGCAATCAACGTTCTAGGCTGGGATGGCAGTAAGGTAGTGATCTACCATGTGAGTGAGATGGATGCCCCTGATATACCAAGTGTCAACACCATGCTCATCACAAAGACTGCTAACCACACTGGCAATACGAAGTTTCACTACTGCTACATAAAGAGTCTGAGCAGACTTCTTTATAACCAACAACAATGCATTGGCCACCGTTTGCACTTCTGCACTAGGTGCTTGCAGGGCTACACATCAGAAAGAGTCCTCGAGAAACACCGCACTCTATGCATAGGAGCCGCCTCTCGCCCGACAAGAATCGATATGCCCGAGAAAGGCAAAACCACTCTGCAATTCACAAACTACCAGAGGCAGATGAAGGCGCTGTTTATCATCTACGCTGACAGCGAGAGCATCATCGAGAAGGTTAACACATGCACACCAGCCCCCGGCAAAAGCAGCACAACACAGACAAAGATCCACAAGCCCTGTGGCTTCTCCTTCATAGCCGTGCGATCTGATGGAGAGGTGGTGAAAGACTTCCTTTACCGTGGTGAAGACTGTGTGCAAAGGTTTCTTGATGCTCTTGTTGAAACTGAACTCGAGTTAAGGGAATCACTCAATGCAAGCAGGAGGTGCCGCTGCAAATGACAGGACAAGACCGGCATGACTTCTACACCGCAACCATTTGTCACATCTGCAAGAAGGACCTTGTCAAGTACAACCAACGCGATGAGGCTGATTTCGTTCACCCAGACACGGGCGAATACATCGGTAAGGCTCACAGGTACACAAAATATCCTGGTAGCCGAATACCTTGCTTTTTCGAACTCTAAAATCGCTACAAACCAGATGACGGTAAGTGGGTCACGAGGCAGCCTAAGCCAGACGATGCTGAAGATAACAGTGACTGCATTGAATGTGGCCAGCCTCTTTTACGCCCACAATTTAGAGACGCTGTCAGAGACCACTGCCACATAACTGGTAAGTTTCGCGGCGCAGCCCACAATGTGTGTAACCGGAGCTACTTCCGCATGGACCCAAAGAAAACAATCATCCCGGTTGTCTTTCATAATCTGAAAGGCTACGACGCTCACCATCTGATGCAGCACATCGCCGAGATCGAGGGCACACCCAATCTGAGATGCATTCCAAACAACATGGAGAAATACATCTCATTCTCTCTCGGCAGACTCAAGTTCATTGACAGCTTGCAGTTCATGTGCTCTAGCCTAGACAACCTTGTAGGCTCCAATAAGCCAGAGGACTTCGATATCACAAAGCGGCTTATAACTAACCAAGCCCAAAGAGGTCTATTACTCCGTAAGGGCATCTATCCCTATGAATACATGGACTCCTTCGAGAGATTCAACGAGACATCTCTCCCGCCTAAAGAGGCTTTCTACAGCAAGCTCACAAAGTCTGGTATAGACGATAAAGACTACGAGCATGTCAGGCAAGTCTGGGAAGCATTCGAATGCGAGAATCTCGGGCAGTACCACGATCTCTATCTTGCAACAGACACAGTTCTCCTCGCGGATGTGTTTGAGAACTTCCGAAAGACATGTCTCAAGCACTACGGTCTTGACCCTGCGCACTACTACACAAGTCCTGGTCTGAGTTGGGACGCGCTACAAAAACACACGGGAATCCAGCTCGAACTCCTCACCGACTACAACATGTATCTCTTCATCGAGAAGGGAATGCGGGGCGGCATATCAACAGAGATGAAGCGACACTGCAAGGAAAACAATCCATATCTGCAAGACTACAATCCAGAGGAAGAGACCACTTACATTCACTACCTCGCGACGCAAACAACCTCTATGGTTGGGCCATGAGCCAGCCTCTCCCAGTTGGCAATTTCTCATGGGCGCGCGTTATGCCCACTGAAAAACAAATTATGAGCTTGCAGCCAGACAGAAAGAAAGGATGCATTCTCGAGGTGGACTTGGAGTACCCAGAGGAGTTGCATGACGAGCACAACTCTTACCCTCTTGCCCCAGAGAGCACAGAGGTCCCAGAAGAGTGGATGTCGCCCTACCAACTAGCCCTTGCAAGAGAGCTGAATCTAGGGAAGGACAGAACTAAAAAGCTACTCCTCACCCTCAGGGGCAAAACTATGTCCTCCACTACCGCAATCTCCAGCTCTATCTCGAGCTCGGTGTGAAACTGAAGAGGGTGCATAACGTTCTTTCCTTCGATCAGAAGGATTGGATGGAGCCATACATCACCTTGAACACCGAGCTCAGGAAGCAGGCCAAGACACAGTTTGAGAAGGACTTCTTCAAGCTGATGAACAACTCCGTCTTCGGTAAGACAATGGAGAACCTCAGAAACCGAACCGTTGTCAAGCTCGTACGAGCCAACGAGGAGATAAAACTCCGGAAGCTCCTATCCAACCCACTTTTTGCAAGAGCAACGGTCTTTAGTGACAGCCTGGCCGGCATCCAGATGCATAAAGACAGCATCCTGATGAACAGGCCAGTATACACGGGTATGTGCATCCTCGATCTCTCCAAAACCTTGATGTACAGGTTCTACTACCAGCACCTCAAGTACAAGTACGGTGCACGGTGTGAGCTACTCTACACCGACACAGACTCTCTCCTACTCGAGATCAAGACGGAGGACATCTACAAAGACATGAGGCGCAGTCTCTGGCGCTATGACACGAGCGACTATCCCAATGACCATCCCTTGCACATTCAAGTAAACAAGAAGGTCATCGGCAAGATGAAGGATGAGTGTGAGGGTGTGCCCATCTCAGAGGTAATCTGCCTTCGCTCGAAAATGTACAGTATCTTGAAAGACGATAGCAGGTGTGTTAAAAAGAAGGACAAGGATGGCAAAGAAATCAAAGCTAAGCTGGACATCAAGAAAGCAAAGGGAACCACCAAGGTTGTCACAAAGAAAGAGATCACCCACGGTCACAAAGACATACAATAACCCGCGCTAGAGCCCAGCTGGTGGTAACTGAGTTTCCGGCGGCACAATCATCAACTCCTCACGAACAAACCCTCTCTTGGGTCCATCGTAAAGGTAATACATCACTGGCTCATTCGGCTTGGTGACAACTCTCTCAACGTTATAGACCTTCAACGACCAGATCGGATCAGTCGCCCGCCTTCCGCCCCCTTCCAGCTCACCGGGGTAATACAGATATCTCACACTCACCCGGGGAGGGAGCTTCTTCTCATAGACCCCAACAGGCCTAGCATATGGAGTCGCGGGCTTGGAAGATATTGCTTTCTCTTTGATTGCATCCTTTGGTTTCTTACCAGTTAGTCTTGTTACTTCATTGTTCAAGGCCGAGACAACATCTGGCAGTCTTTTCACCCAAGCAGTCGAACGGCCAGAGGGCATATTCATTTCAACGGCATACTGATAACCAAACAACCTTTCAGCCAGGGTTCGGTTGAATCTTTCAACTATCGCTTGGTCTCTGTGGATATCAACCCGCCCTCGGCGAATGGCTGTTTTGTTATCCTCCATTGTCTTAGTCACAGCCCCCATAAACTCTTTCCCAGGATCGACTTGTAATAATTGGGGCCATTTCAAAGGCCCGCGTCTATATATCCGTGCAAACGCTTTAGCCACCTCTTGAGCCTCTTTCGAAGTCAGGGGCTCTGCTGCTTTGAAACGGCTAGCCACATCAACAAGGGTTAATGCGTATTTGTAAACCTTTCTCCCATGAGGAAGTTTGTCGTGGGGTAGCCGTTTCAAAGCAGCAGAGCCCCTGACTTCGAAAGATGCTCAAGAGGTGGCTAAAGCGTTTGCACGGATATATAGACGCGGGCCTTTGATATGGCCCCAATTATTACAAGTTGATCCTGGGAAAGAGTTTATGGGGGCTGTGACTAAGACAATGGAGGATAACAAAACAGTCATTCGCCGAGGGCGGGTTGATATCCACAGAGACCAAGCGATAGTTGAAAGATTCAACCGAACCCTGGTTGAAAGGTTGTTTGGTTATCAGTATGCCGTTGAAATGAATATGCCCTCTGGCCGTTCGACTGCTTGGGTGAAAAGACTGCCAGATGTTGTCTCGGCCTTAAACAATGAAGTAACAAGACTAACTGGTAAGAAACCAAAGGATGCAATCAAAGAGAAAGCAATATCTTCCAAGCCCGCGACTCCATATGCTAGACCTGTTGGGGTCTATGAGAAGAAGCTCCCTCCCCGGGTGAGTGTGAGATATCTGTATTACCCCGGTGAGCTGGAAGGGGGCGGAAGGCGGGCGACTGATCCGATCTGGTCGTTGAAGGTCTATAACGTTGAGAGAGTTGTCACCAAGCCGAATGAGCCAGTGGTGTATTACCTTTACGATGGGCCCAAGAGAGGGTTTGTTCGTGAGGAGTTAATGATTGTGCCGCCGGACACTCAGTTACCACCAGCTGGGCTCTAGCGCGGGTTAGTGTATGTCTTTGTGTCCGTATGCCAGCGTGTGGACACCATCATCCTTGATCCAGCGCTTGGAGTCAAAGGGTGACAGTGTTGTCTTATTGAGATGCTCGCCAAATATCTGATGGTCTTTGCTTCGAAGCCTGTCCATCCCGTGCTTGAAGGATTGCCTGCTGAAGAGCGCATCCTTGTAGTTTTGGTGGATGATCTCTTTCTTTGTGACAACCTTGGTGGTTCCCTTTGCTTTCTTGATGTCCAGCTTAGCTTTGATTTCTTTGCCATCCTTGTCCTTCTTCTTAACACACCTGCTATCGTCTTTCAAGATACTGTACATTTTCGAGCGAAGGCAGATTACCTCTGAGATGGGCACACCCTCACACTCATCCTTCATCTTGCCGATGACCTTCTTGTTTACTTGACTGTGCAAGGGATGGTCATTGGGATAGTCGCTCGTGTCATAGCGCCAGAGACTGCGCCTCATGTCTTTGTAGATGTCCTCCGTCTTGATCTCGAGTAGGAGAGAGTCTGTGTCGGTGTAGAGTAGCTCACACCGTGCACCGTACTTGTACTTGAGGTGCTGGTAGTAGAACCTGTACATCAAGGTTTTGGAGAGATCGAGGATGCACATACCCGTGTATACTGGCCTGTTCATCAGGATGCTGTCTTTATGCATCTGGATGCCGGCCAGGCTGTCACTAAAGACCGTTGCTCTTGCAAAAAGTGGGCTGGATAGGAGCTTCCGGAGTTTTATCTCCTCGTTGGCTCGTACGAGCTTGACAACGGTTCGGTTTCTGAGGTTCTCCATTGTCTTACCGAAGACGGAGTTGTTCATCAGCTTGAAGAAGTCCTTCTCAAACTGTGTCTTGGCCTGCTTCCTGAGCTCGGTGTTCAAGGTGATGTATGGCTCCATCCAATCCTTCTGATCGAAGGAAAGAACGTTATGCACCCTCTTCAGTTTCATACCGAGCTCGAGATAGAGCTGGAGATTGCGGTAGTGGAGGACATAGTTTTGCCCCTGAGGGTGAGGAGTAGCTTTTTAGTTCTGTCCTTCCCTAGATTCAGCTCTCTTGCAAGGGCTAGTTGGTAGAGCGACATCCACTCGTCTGGGACCTCTGTGCTCTCTGGGGCGAGAGGGTAAGAGTTGTGCTCGTCATGCAACTCCTCTGGGTACTCCAAGTCCACCTCGAGAATGCATCCTCTCTTTCTGTCTGGCTGCAAGCTCATAATTTGTTTTTTAGTGGGCATAACGCGCGCCCATGAGAAATTGCCAACTGGGAGAGGCTGGCTCATGGCCCAACCATAGAGGTTGTTTGCGTCGAGGTAGTGAATGTAAGTGGTCTCTTCCTCTGGATTGTAGTCTTGCAGATATGGATTGTTTTCCTTGCAGTGTCGCTTCATCTCTGTTGATATGCCGCCCCGCATTCCCTTCTCGATGAAAAGATACATGTTGTAGTCGGTGAGGAGTTCGAGCTGGATTCCCATGTGTTTGAGTAGCGCGTCCCAACTCAGACCAGGACTTGTGTAGTAGTGCGCAGGGTCAAGACCGTAGTGCTTGAGACATGTCTTTCGGAAGTTCTCAAACACATCCGCGAGGAGAACTGTGTCTGTTGCAAGATAGAGATCGTGGTACTGCCCGAGATTCTCGCATTCGAATGCTTCCCAGACTTGCCTGACATGCTCGTAGTCTTTATCGTCTATACCAGACTTTGTGAGCTTGCTGTAGAAAGCCTCTTTAGGCGGGAGAGATGTCTCGTTGAATCTCTCGAAGGAGTCCATGTACTCATAGGGATAGACGCCCTTACGGAGTAATAGACCTCTTTGGGCTTGGTTAGTTATAAGCCGCTTTGTGATATCGAAGTCCTCTGGCTTATTGGAGCCTACAAGGTGGTCTAGGCTAGAGCACATGAACTGCAAGCTGTCAATGAACCTGAGTCTGCCGAGAGAGAATGAGATGTATTTCTCCATGTTGTTTGGAATGCATCTCAGATTGGGTGTGCCCTCGATCTCGGCGATGTGCTGCATCAGATGGTGAGCGTCGTAGCCTTTCAGATTATGAAAGACAACCGGGATGATTGTTTTCTTTGGGTCGATGCGGAAGTAGCTCCGGTTACACACATTGTGGGCTGCGCCGCGAAACTTACCAGTTATGTGGCAGTGGTCTCTGACAGCGTCTCTAAATTGTGGGCGTAAAAGAGGCTGGCCACATTCAATGCAATCACTGTTATCTTCAGCATCGTCTGGCTTAGGCTGCCTCTTGACCCACTTACCGTCATCTGGTTTGTAGCGATTGTAGAGTTCGAAAAAGCAAGGTATTCGGCTACCAGGATATTTTGTGTGCCTGTGAGCCTTACCGATGTATTCGCCCGTGTCTGGGTGAACGAAATCAGCCTCATCGCGTTGGTTGTAGTTGACAAGGTCCTTCTTGCAGATGTGACAAATGGTTGCGGTGTAGAAGTCATGCCGGTCTTGTCCTGTCATTTGCAGCGGCACCTCCTGCTTGAGTGATTCCCTTAACTCGAGTTCAGTTTCAACAAAAGCATCAAGAAACCTTTGCACACAGTCTTCACCACGGTAAAGGAAGTCTTTCACCACCTCTCCACCTGATGGACGTGGTGATAGTTCTAGACTGCTGCTCCAGCTTTATCTAGTGAAACCCCTATTCACGATCTAATTTGCCGTTCGATTTCTGGTGGGAATATAAGGTTGTGTGTACGGTACGTCCGAAGGTTTTGCAAGTTGCACGATATTTAAGCAATAATATAAACGCACTTGTATTTGGAGAAGCTTTGGGAGTCTGTCTCGCTGTTTTTTTTTTCTTGTCTAAAAGAAAAAAATTAATGATGGTAGAGACCAGAACTTAGTATAACTCACTGAAAGTCCAGCTAACCAAATCACACGACCGCTTCCACTCTAAATATAGTGACAGCGCTGACATTTGCGCCTTTGCATACATGCGGACGTGAAATTTCCGACCTCGCAGTCGAATTGCTATTCGCATTTGAATGTTCGTATCGAATTTATACTAGTAATTCAAACGCACTGCAGTTACCCCCCCCCCCCCCCCCCCCCCCCGTTAAGGTTTTTCTCCCATATTTTCAAATTTTCAAGACCATTTAAGATTAGCACATGCCGTTTTCAGTGGCTGTTCGTTTATCCTTAAGACACATTTTGGTAAAGTTGGACGACAACCGGTTGCTATGGTAAAAAAACAAACATATTAAGCTACCAAAAAGCATCAAAATGTTTAATTGTATGTTATTTTGCAACTGTAACAAACAATATTTGCAATTTCCGCATTTTCCCAAAATTTTGAATAATTTAAGGTAAATTATTTACCGTTAATCAGTACATACATTTGGCGATACGTCGCTATAATATGAAATTTAGGTAAATCCCATACATTTCTTGTAAAAATTAGAAACGGTTATGTTACACAAACAAATTGTGTGGGTTCCCTGTGTTATTAACAGCAACACATACAGAACGCAAGAACTAACTCGATAAATTGCAAAGTTGTCTGACTGTGTCCCTCACTGCTTGCCTTACTTCTCTAATCTTCCAGCAATACAGAATTGGGTTTAAGGCTCACGGACAGGTTTCTCGCGCGTTGCTAAGGAAGTGAAAAATCATTTCCGGTGAATGACGCTGGCATTTCGGCAGCCAATCAGAAAAACCCCACGAGAACCCACTAAAGCACAGATCTCTGATCAGACAGATAGCGCATGCGTTGATAAAATGACTTCCGGTTCAACCTCGTTCCCAGTACCCTAGTTTCAGATTGCTTTTGGTTTGCAGAAAAATCCTAAATTCTTGGCGGTCTCTAACTTGATTCATTATTTTTCAATGTTACATTTATCTAACCTGGATATGGAATATAACTAAGTATGCGTCTATTGAAATCATTTTCAATACAATTTTTATGGACAAATTAATATTTTAAATCTCTCTAAAAAAATCTATTTTTCAAATTAAAACGAAATCCATACTTACGATGATGGGAAAATGAATAAATACCATAACACCATAAACGTTTTTCCGATAAAATGCGACACATAAAATTTTTTAGACTTTTTCGTTATTGGTAACGTGATCATGGGCGTGGCTCGATGACGTTATTTTTTGGGTTTAGGACTGAGTTGAAGTTTTGACCGTATGTAAACGATTAAAATTAATAAAAATAAATAGCCATTACTGTCCCTAGCAACGGGTCCGAAAATATACGTCAGTGAGCCCTTAAATCGCTGTTGATGAATACGCAAGAAAACGGTCCTCTTTGAGTCAAGAAAGCTGTCACTATAGACCCTTTTAATAAATACCACGATGCATCATTTTCCGCTAATGACGTCAAACATATTCTTTTGAATTGCAAGAGAATTCAAAAGAATATGTTTGACGTCATTAGCGGAAAATGATGCATCGTGGTATTTATTAAAAGTGTCTATACCATGTGGTGCATAACAAGCAACTAATGTCAACTGCACTCACAGTGTACTGGACACTGCCTTTCTGTATCGCGCAATGTTCAATGGAATTGTTTGGCTCGGTTGTCCTTGATGAACGTGGTCCTGTGCTTGAATTTGCTGATGACGTAAAGTATGAAATATTTTGCACAACAGAAAATTGAGGTTACTAGACATAGAGGTATAACTATATAGCTACACCAAAGGCTTACATAGAAATTTCGAAGATATGTTATTGTGCTGAAAATCTGCATAACCCAAAACACCATGACAGTAATAAATGTCCGTTTTGAAGTTACAACTTGTCTATATCTGAGCCCCAACAACAGGGCAAGAAGCCTGTCCACGCTTATTGCAGTTACTGTAGACAAAGACACAGCACACAAAATATTGGATGCGATAAAACCCGCGTCCAATGTATAGTGACGAATTAATATTCCATCGTTCGTTTACTCCAGACATCCAGTAAGCAACTACATGAGGTTCCACAATGATACCAACACAAAGATCAGTTACCGCAAGGTTAAGATACCAAATGTTTGACGGCGGATGCAGGGAAGTCTTTTTGTGAAGGGCAATTATGATGACAGTATTTCCAAGAAATGCAAATATGGATAGAAAACTATTTATCACTGAAAGAGAAATTAATTGGATGTGTATTTTTGCAGTTAATTCTGCCGTGCAATAAAGTTCTTGGTATGGCATATGGTTTCCATCTGCAGTATGGTTTGTTGTCGCCATTTTACTGCTTTGCAAGTGCAAGTGAGCACTGAAGTTACAGTATATGGTTTATATTAGGCAGCTTAAGCAACTACGACGGCAACGCCAAGGAAAACGTCAATTGAATAAAAGATTCGCGCTATTTTAAACTACTTTGCAGTTGTTCCAATTTGTTTAATTTGTCTAATGTGACTGGATTGTCCAGCAGCTGAATTTGAAGGGATGGCTTTCCAGTTCAAATGGAGAAAGGAAAATTAACCGTCGTGTGTTCACGTTCTCCACAAAACCTATAATTCGATCATTTGACGTTGTTGTTTTGCAGGAACGGCAAAGAAATGTACAAAAATGTAAAACGCACGTGCAGAGGCATTGTTTTTGCTCTTTTTTTTTTGTGCCGTTCTCGCTGCCGTCGCCGTCGCCGTCGCCGTGGCGTGGCGAGTGGCTTAAGCTCCCTATTAGCTTGTGAGAAAACGGGAACAGGTTCCATTTTTGTAATCAATATAATGACGTTAGGTTTATTTTCGTTTTCGTTCGTGTGTGTTTTAGTATAAACTAAAATAAAATTGTTTTGGCATCATAGTTGTTTTCTAGTTCAATAATCTTTTTTCAAATATTTTCCTTAAATTGTTTGACGCGACTTTGCATGCTAACGCCCATCAAAATAAAATAACTAAATTTCACTCGTGAACATCTAACCGTTGGATACACCTGCTAATCTACCACATGAAAGGAATCAATATCATTAGTATTATTTTTTAAAATATGAGTATTTTTTAACTTGTATTCCATGACTTCTTAAGAAACGATAAAAACAATACAAATCCTCGTCATTTTTTCTTTATCCTTTCCTATTTCAAGGGATGCGTATTAAAATGCAAGAGCAAAGCTGAAAAATTTACACTTTCCCTTGTGTTTGCAGTTGTGTTTGCCACAAGTTCCTTTGTACGTAACGAGAACCTATATTATGATTTCGCCTTCGTTGTTTACACAGCGCGACGGCAGGTTTACAAATTTACTTTCTCCCATGAAACCATTCAATAAAAGAGAAAAAACCCTCACGATTTGCATTTTTCAAGCCTGGCTTTTATTTGAAACGCAAAAAATGGGCACTAAACATTGACGCCACCAATGTCAACGTGAACTTTGACACGATACAAGCATATTGAAAAGTTTTAGCTGTGTTTGCGGTTATTCTTGGGTCAAGTTCATTTACACTTAACAACCGATCTCTTATGATAAATTTCCTTTGTCACGTTTTTTCACGCACGTACGGACGTAACATTGGCTGGCTTTACGAGCCCAAATAAAATAAGAGAACATGAACGACTTGCGTTAACGTAAAAAGTTTAGGTGTGGTTCGATTCAAATTTTCTTATCCTGTTTCGCATGTAAAGTAAATTAAAGCCATTTAAAATTACGTCCTTACGCACGTGACGTGATAGTGGAAATTAATGCTCCCGCTTGTGTTTGCATCGCTAGCGAAAGCCATGCACAATATAAAGTTTAACTGCCCAGGCCAGGCAACGGCATATTTTTACCATTACTCCTTTTTAAAGCTTTGGAAGCTGTAGACCATGCAACTATTTCATTACAGCCTCAAATAAACGTGTTATATAAATAAATAGTTCGTGGACGCCTTTTACCGAAAAAGCATTTCCATCCCCTTAAAGGGGAAGTATCACGTGAATTTTGAGCTTGTTTTGGTCAAAGTCGTGCTACAATACCTCTACTTATTTGCAAAAAAAAAAAAAATACTAAAACACTAAGAGAATGAGATCAACCAATTCTTGAAGAGGAACCATGGTCTATTTTAGCACGTTTTGGAGGGAAAAAAAAACGTGAGAACTTGAAAAAAGTTATGCTAACTTTTATTTCAAGTTACAATTCATTCAGATCAAGTCCGTCTACGACTAGAGATACTCATCGGCCGTTTTGGTGCCATTTTGTTCGGTAACTGTTAATACAAAAGCGTTTCTTTCTTTTTTAAATGACACCAAATCCCCTGACACTTCCCTTTTAATATTATGGCAAATTGTTAACAAGAAACAAAAGCGGCAATTGCTCTCAGCCTTTCCCAACTACTTCGTGTAGTTCATATCGGCTTCCGACATAAAAACCTCCTTTTTTGGGTACGTCAGTTGATAGGGAGGCATAGATACGAAGAAATTATAATTATTGTCACATCAGTATTAAAATCTTTAAGATTTAATTACAATGACTATGTTACACGTCATTCCCTTGTATGGCAAAAATTATGATTTGTTTCAAAGAATAATATTTTGAAGTCAGTAAACGTACCATGATATTACATAAAAATAAGACATGTATTAACCTAGAAATCGGTACCACTTTCATGAAGAAGCATCGTTTTAACAAAACTGTACATAAATGTACACGAGAAGTAGCTCGATCTACAGTTAATTTGTCTGATTGTGTCTTTTATAACTTGGCTCAGTACTTCTCTAATCTTCCAGCAATACAAAATCGGGTTTAATGACGAGTTTGGGTAAAATAAAGTCGATGTTAATGAATTAGCAAGATAAAAAGATGAAGACAGTCCTCTATGAACTAGCAAGAACGCCATAATACCATGTGGTAGATAACAAGCTACTAATGTCAACTGCACCCATAGTGCACCGGATACAGCCTTTCTGTATCGCGCTATGTTCACTGGAATTGTTTGGTCCTTTGCAGATTTTACTTTTAAAACAATAGCGACGACTGCTGTCAGCCTTTCCTAAACCATTACCTATTAATTCAGATTGGGTTCTGGCC
Source organism: Dendrophyllia cribrosa (assembly GCA_024195265.1). Taxonomy (NCBI): domain Eukaryota; kingdom Metazoa; phylum Cnidaria; class Anthozoa; order Scleractinia; family Dendrophylliidae; genus Dendrophyllia; species Dendrophyllia cribrosa. The sequence goes on along the minus strand of JAJLRJ010000004.1, from coordinate 29,867,483 downwards.
TAAATTCTGGACAAGACAGTTAATTAATAAAGAGACGTCAGGATCGGAGAAATTCATATTTATTTGCACTTATTCAGTATTCATCCGTTTTACAATTTAATTACAATAATGGCAATATCACGCGCCACTCTTGCATTCCAAGTGAAGAACACCCATTATGGAAAACAAAATTACAAGGCAAAATTTGGTACTTGTTTGTAAAAATAATCGTTTGATATCAGTAGACCTACCATTGATAATATTACATACATTTATACATGTATTCTACAACGAATCAGTATATGCGAGAACTAACTCCATGAGCAGCTAAGTTGTCTGATTGTTTCTTTCACTGCTTGCCTTACTTCTCTAATCTTCCAGCAATACAAAATCGGGTTTAATGACGAGTTTAGGTACACTAAAGTCGCTGTTAATGAATTCACAAGATAAACAGATGAAGACAGTCCCCTATGAACTGCCAAGAACGCCACTATACCTTGTGGTACATAACAAGCAAGTAATGTCAACTGCACCCACAGTGCACCGGACACTGCCTTTCTGTATCGCGCTATGTTCATTGGAGTTGTTTGGCTCGGTTGTTCTCGATGAACGTGGTCCTGTACTTGAATTTGGTGTCGATGAAGAGTAAGAAAAAGTTTTGCATAACAAAAAAGTGAGGCTACTAGACACACAGATATAACTATATAATTACACCAAAGGCATGATTCAGAGTAGAAATTACAAGTTATTGTGCCGACAATGGACGTAATCCAAAAACATGTCACAGTTAGATATATCCGTTTCAAAGTTACAACTTGTCTGTATCTGAGCCCTAACAAAAGGGCGAGAAGTCTGTCCACGCTTATTGCAGTTAATGTCATTAAAGAAACAGCACACAATATATAGGCTGTGATACTCTTTGCAACATGTATATAGCGACAAATATGCCATTGTTCGTTCACCATAGACAGCCAATAAGCAACAGCAAGAGGCTCTGCAATGGCACCAACACATAGATCAGTTGCCGCCAGGTTACGATACAATAGTTTAGAAGGCGGATGAAGGGAAGTCTTCTTGTAAAGGGCAACGAAAATGAGAACATTTGCAAGAAATGCGATAATGGACAGAAAAATGTTCAGCACTGAAAGAAATATTAGGTGGCTGTGTATCCCTGCACTTTGCTCTGCTGAGCAAAATGATTTCTGGTTTGTATCTTCAGTAAGGTTTGTTGTCGTCATTTCACCACAATGTGTGCACGGAAATTATATCGCTTTTTCATCAACAACTTAGCTTGATGCCTATTTTTTTAGATTCGGGCACTGGAACAAATGCCTATAATATTTAAGAACATGAAATGTTACCTCTATTTTTAGTACCCCCAAACACGTCACTTTAGAACAAGCAGGTGGTTTAAACACGTATGGCTCACATGTAACTGTGCTGCGCCGTGAGGAATGGCATGTGGTATGATTTTTTTGGGATACATGTTTCGGCATGATTTTCAGGATCCCTGTGGATACCAGCTTACTTGTTGGTTGGTCTACCATGGGTAACATTTTTTTAGTCCACTACTTACAGCTGACTTGAATTACTACTACATGCCAAATGAATTAACATTAAGAAGTTTAGTGAGAAGTGTACCCTTTTCACACCACTTTGCAAACACAACCCCATTTTTTTGTTGTTGCTTTTTTCCCAAATTTTGGGATCTACACTAATATCATCACTTTCATTTTTTACTTGACAAAAATTTAATAAAAAAGGTGGGGGTAAGTGAATTATTCTCCGATTCGTGGGTTGCTTCTCCTCGTTTACGAACCCTTACAATCTTTAGCGAATTTACACCTTTTAAGGTTTAAATGGTTCAAACAAAAGGCTGATTGCTATTAGCCTTTTCTAGCTACTCCTTATAATTCTTACTTGCAATGCAAGTACGCGAGCACTAAAGTTATATATGGCTTATATTAGCTTGTAGAAAACTGGAACAGGTGCCATATATTGTAATCATTATGATGACGTTAGGCTTGGTTTGCTCAGTCTAATTATGACATTAAAATTCATAACTAAAAGGGAAGTTTCGTTTTTATTTGTGTATGTTGCATAAATTAATATTACAATTTGTTTTCTGGTTCAATAATCGTTTTAGAAACTTTCCCTCCATTGTTTGACTTGATTTCTTTCCATGTTAACGCCCAACAAATTAAAATAATTAACCTTCACTCTTGAGCATTTGCTAACACCTTCTAATCTACCACGTGAAAGTAATAAATATCATGTGTCACCTTTTTGAAATATTATGAATATTCCATGGCTTGTTCAAGCCTGGTTTCTATATAATCGCAACGATCGCAAGAATCGCAGCGATCGTCGATCGTAACGATCGCTGCGATTCTTGCGATCCTTGCGATCGCTGAGACCTCAGGTTTCCATATGATCGCAGCGATCGCAAGGAAACGTCGAGTAGGTCTAGATCCGATAAACTTTAAGTGCATTATGGGGTACAAGGCTTTGAGGTGCAATGCTTTTTGGGACATTTTGGATCGCAAGGATCGCAAGAGTGGTTTCCATATAAAAACCTCCGCGATCGCAATCGCAAGGATCGTAACGATCGCAAGGATCGCAAAGTTTTTGGTTTCCATATGATCGCAAGGGACACACAACACTTTTTTCTGCGATCGCTGCGATCCTTGCGATTTTATGGAAACCAGGCTTAAAGGGGAAGTATCACGGGATTTGGTGTCATTTTAAAAATCAAAAAATGTTATTGTATGATCAGAAACCGAAAAATAAAGCTCCAGTGGTGTGATAAATTATCACCAAATATATCAAAACTGTCGATTAGTGGCTCTGGTCATAGACAGGCTGGGTCTCAATGAAGTACAACTTGAAAAAAATTAGCCTAATGTTTTTCAAGTTACCACATTTTTGTCTCCAAATGGGCTAGAACAGACCATAATCTGTCTCTCTTTCAAGAATTGGTTTATTTCACTCTCTTGGTGTTTTAGTATTATTTTGTAAACAAGTAAAGGTATTGTAAAATGGCTTTGACCAAAAAACATCAAAATTCCCGTGATACTCCCCCTTTAAGATAGACTTGTTAAGCCTTTCGTACTTCAAGGGAAGCATTAGCATAAGCGCTAGCGCAAAGTTCGAAAAAAGTTGGTTACGCTTGCGTTTTCGTTGAACGAAGCTCTACACTTTGCCTGTACAGCGCGACGGCAGGTTTTGAAAGTGGGGAGTGGGGTGGGGTATAGGAGGAAGGGGGGGGGGGGGGGGAGGGGGGGGAGGGGGGGGGAGGGGGGGGGAGTGAGGACGTTTTACATTTTTTTAAGGAGCATTATTTGACAGCATATTCCCTCTCATTTTCGCAAAGCTCGTTGACAATCGGTTGCTTTGGTGACGAGTATGACGTCATTATTAGTATGAGGTCAAACAATAAATAAATAAAATGCAAGTTACAACATGTAAAGTGCTATCACAAAGTCTAAAATGTATTATTGTAACATTTTTCACAACCCTGCCATAAAAAATGTCTAGGATGGTGGACAATCCTGTACCACCGTTGGGGTAAAAGTTTAGGTATACGTCCGAGGGTTAAACCTTAGAAAAAGTCATAATATAAAATTAATGGCGGAGACAGATGATTTCTCCGTTTCATTGGTGCCTTTTATCCCGTCGTGCCAGATTCATAACGAAACAGTTTGCTTTTGCGAATCGGGCCTGTTTAAATAGTTGTTGTTCATTTTCGCAGGATATTTCCAGCTTCTTTCATTTCATTTTATGAAATTATTTAAGGAATGATTTGAGGACGTTCACGGTACTGCGTGAAAGTACAACTTAAACGTGTAAGGAAGTATTGTAAGGAAGCCTGATTTAATGTTATTTAGTTGTTGTAATTCCAAATTTTTATCTGAATTATCTATAATTGTTGGTAAAACATCGAAGTGCTAGCTGAACTGAAAGAAACAGTGCTTTACGTATATAAAAAAGCCTTTCTTTCATTACATAAATATAACCATTGAGCTATAAAAGCTTTTATTAACATTATAACCTGGTCCGATAAAAGGTTTCTATGTACACATACCTAATACATCACAAACAAAAACCAGTTAAAAAACGGCATTCTAACTAAGCACCCAACAATTCGTTATAAATTTGGGTGAAAACCTAGAAAGTCTACAGCCCCTCAAATGCCCTGCGTTTAGGCCACAAGATTTTTTTTTGACAGTTCAAAACTAATTAAACTTGCTAGAAACTACTTTCAGAAGGCTGGAAATACTATTTCAAAGACCCTATAGTTAAAAAAAATCCCGGGGGAGAATGCTCCCGGACCCCTCTAAAAACTAAATAGCGCCCCCCCCCCCCTATCACTTTTCTAATGGTCCGTCCCTAAACACGAAGTTCTGGTATAAAAGGCTTAGCTCCTCCCCCATTTCACATCTTTTGGGTGTGAAATGCAAATTAAGGCGTCTTTTAGTCACAAAACGTGGTTAACTTGCGCGTCCTTTAAATATATTTTGCTTCAAAAATACAATTAAACCAAGATTTCACATAAGCAAAAAAAGAAATTGAAGTTCTTAAAGACTTCTGATATAACTTTCATAACGTTTTTCCAAACTGTGTTTTTTAGCAATGGTCTTAGAAATGACGCATTTGTCAGTTAACGTTGTTTAAGCTTCAGTGGTTGATTGACGACTGGAGGTGAGAATGTCCAAACCACTGAGGCTCCTTTTATAGAGCGTTTTCACTTGACGTCATAGCCGCCATATTGGTGTTCCCGTACAAAAGAATTTTAATTAACTTCTTTTGTTAGGAACACCAGCATGGCTGCCATGGCCTTTGTCATTTGAGTCCCACGGGACTGAAGGTCACGTGAGTGAAAACGCTCTATACCGGAACTTCGTGTTTAATTAATAAAGAGACGTCAGGATGGGAGAAATTCTTATTTTTTTTCACTTCAGTCAAGTCAAGACCACCAGTCGATCTACAAACAAATGGTGTTTATAAGATTCCCTGTGCTTTATAAGATTCCCTGTGCTTTATAAGATTCACTAACGCTTCTTGCAGTTAATGTAAACAAAGACACTTGACACAAAATACAGCCAGCCATATTGAATGCAACATCTGCATAGAGACAACTATGGCGTTTTTCGTTCACCGTAGGTATAGACCACTTTCATAATGGCGGCCGATTTATTTATTCTTTTATATGTATGTTAATTAGCCTCACTGGCCTCATTTTAGAGTAAAAATTCTTTTGAATTCTGCACATGTTACCGAGGCCAGTGAGGCTAATTAACATACATACAAAAGAATAAATAAATCGGCCGCCATTATGAAAGTGGTCTATGTTCGAGGCATGCATTAGCATCAGTGATCTTTAAAAATATTAGTAATGTTCACGTAATTTATCACGTTTTGTTAAAGTTGGAGGCGTGCATTTTTTCAAATGATCAAGTGACTGTAAGGAAAAGAAAAGATGTTAGTATTCAAACAACAGGAACAGGTTTCGTTATTTTTAGAGCAGTATTGATAACGGCATGGTTTGTTCAGCCTAAATATAACTTAAAACTTCAAAACTCGTGAAGGGACAGTTTCACATTCTTCTGTGTGTGTTTGTAAGTGTTATGAGCATTGTTGCTCTCGTTTGATCATCTCTTCCAATGTTTCCCTCGTTCGTCTGACTTCATTGCAAATAAACGCGCAACAAATTAAAAAATATATATATATAAAAATATACAAATGAATATCTAACCGTTGGATGTCCCTGAGCTAATGAAATAATTGTTGGCATTTTAAGGTTATGGATTATTTTGGATTTTATTTCACGCTGGTATAGGAACCGGTGAAAATAAAAAACGTAAATACCTCACTGACCAATAGGCCTTTTCCGAGTTGCCTTTAGCCTCTCTATCAAAGCGATGCTAGGTGCGAAACCTTTCCTATGAAAATGAGTTTTCATTCACATGCAAATAAGTTTTATTTGCATGTGAATGAAAACTCAGTTTCATATGAAAGGGCTTAGATCTCATGGATATACACACAATGATTCCCCATTGTTATAGTCTTTGTTTGTGATCTATTATTTCCGTGTAGTCTATTGTTTAGTCTTTGTTTCACGGTCTGGTTAGTATATCCATGAGATCTTTGCCTATGAAAGGTTTCGCTCCTAGCCTCGCTTTGATAGAGAGGCTAAAGGCAACTCGGAAATGGCCTATTCACAGTTGTCTACTTAGTAATCTGGCCTTTGTGTGGTAATGAGGCTAGAGTTGACCTTGTTTTGATAGAAACCTTCCCTCTTTTAATAAATCATGTCGTTCTTGTGCTAAGTAATATGATTTGCATATGAAAAGCAGGAAGTTTTGCATCAAAACAAATTCAACTCCAGCCTCACATTCCCTCAAAGGCCAGGGTACAAAGTACATAACTGTAAAATGGTCTATTTGCATTTTTTCAGGTCTGGTTTTCACAAGCGACGTAAAGAAAGCGCTCAACATAACAGCTGTTATGTCAACGCGAAAACCGACACAACGTAAGCCTGCTACGCAAGCATATTCATAAACGCAGCACAAGTGCAATTCAGGGAAAACCACTTTCAGTGGATGTTGTGTCTTTTCTCGCATAATGTTGTGTTTGCGTCGCTAGGAAAAACCAAGAAATTAATAGTTTAACTGCCCACGCGACGACATATTTTAAAAAATTACCTGTTTTAAGTATTGGAAGCTGAAGAACAACAGTTTAATTTTACTCAAATAAACTCGTAATATAAATGGATGGGAAAGATAATTGCGTTTTATCATTTTCGTTTCTGCCTTTTACTTCGTTTTTCATTCCTTTATAGGTGGCTCGACTGGGTTTTTTGGCGACATAACACCCCAACTTTGAACGGCTAATACTTCACTGTCCGAGCTCGGTCAGGCAAGCTGCTTCGCACATATACTAGAGATGAAATGAACTTTCCAAAAAAGTAGATTTGACATCGGTGTTGCCATAACAACGATCTGATGACGTCATGGTTTTTACATATTAGTAGTTTTCTCAACTTCTAGACCTAAACTTTTAAAACGAATGTATGCCTCTTATAGTCTATATGAATGTCTTCAAGACTGCAAAGTTTGAAAAAATTCTATGAGAGCGTTTTCGAAAAAAATTGAGTTGAATATTTTCCATCAAAAATTTAAAAATTCGCATTACTTTCTGTTATTTCGTCGATGCCAGCGTTTTCCTGACAAATTGATACAATATTTTCACCATATATTATTCATGTGCCATAAAACTACATTCCTTGAAGGTTTCATCCTGTTTGCTTCACTAGATTTCAGTTGATGTGATCGGAAGCAATGTCTTAAATATACTCATTCTACTCACAGAAGTAACACTTTTGTTAGGGAAGCGTTTATTTAAAAACTAGTCGATGAAATTTTTTTAAAATCTTTTGATCTAAAGTTGTACATGTAATGCACTATCTCTGCAAATTTCAAGTGCATTGAATCATTTTAAGGGCGCGAAATACAATTAAAAGTATAGGGGACTTTTGCATTCGTCTTCCAAAGTTTCATGGTCGTATTATTTGTTGACAGCTGGTTTATTTCAGGACTTTCTCTTTTGTCTACATTCTGTACATTTGTGCACTTTTGAATAAATTTTAAACGTGTTACATGTGCATGACCGCAGCTTTATGTTAATTGCCATTGTAGTTATTGTACTATGAAAAGAATTTTCACGATCACTTTGGAGCATGCAGGCATGGCAAACGTGTTGTTTCAAAAGCGCACAAATATGTAGAATGTAGACAATAGAGAAAGTCCTGAAATAAACCAGCTGTCAACAAATCGTACGGCAATGAAATTTTGGAAGACGAATGCAAAAGTTCCCTATAATTTTAATTGTATTTCGCGCCCTTAAAGTGATTCAATGCACTTGAAATTTGCAGAGATAGTGCTTTACATGTACAACTTTAGATCAAAAGATTTTAAAAAAATTTCATCGACTTGTTTTTAAATAAACGCTTCCCTATTCCCTAACAAAAGTGTTACTTCTGTGAGTAGAATGAGCATATTTAAGACATTGCTTCCGATCATATCAACTGAAATCCAGTGAAGCAAACAGAATAAAACCTTCAAGGAATGTAGTTTTATGGCACACGAATAACATATGGTGAAAATATTGTTTCAATTTGTCAGGAAAGCCCTGGCATCGACGAAATAACAGAAAGTAATGCGAATTTTTAAATTTTTGATAGAAAATATTTAACTCAATTTTATTCGAAAACGCTCTCATAGAATTTTTTCAAACTTTGCAGTTTTGAAGACATACATATAGACTATAAGAGGCATACAGTTCTTTTAAAAGTTTAGGTCTAGATGTTGAGAAAATTACTAATATGCAAAAACCATGACGTCATCAGATCGTTGTTATGGTAACACCGATGTCAATCAAATCTACTTTTTTGGAAAGTTCATTTCATCTCTAGTTTATGTGTGAAGCAGCTTGCCTGACCGATCTCAGACAGTGAAGTATCAGCCGTTCAAAGTTGGGGTGTTATGTCGCCAAAAAACCCAGTCGAGCCACCTTAATATTCTCGCAAAATGTCGCCTGCGGCTACATGAATAAAACAAAAGAGACAAAAGCGGCGACTGTTTTCTACCGTTTCTGAACCACTGCTTATAATACATATCAGCTTCTGGCATAAAAACAGCCACTTTTGGATAATACAAGTGATAAGGAAATGTGGAATAGAAGAAAACATATTTTTACCTCAGTATTCAATAGTGTAAAGTAGTATAAAGTTTAATTGCAATAACTATGTGACACGCTACTCTATTGCAAGTGAGGGACATTTACTATTAAAAACAAAATTACATGGCAGAGTTTTGAACTTGTTTGTAAGAATGACGATATCGTTGTTTGGCAGCATACCTTCATTAGTATACAATAATAAATGCATTATACGAGGAATCACTACCACTTGCGTGAAAAACATCGTTTTTTACAACAGAAACACATTCGCGACAACTAATCTGATTAACAACAAAATTGTCTGGTTGTGTCTTTCACCGCTTGCCTTACTTCTCTAATCTTCCAGCAATACAAAATCGGGTTTAATGACGAGTTTAGGAAAACTAAAGTTGATGTTACTGAAATCAGAAGATAGACAGATGAACAAAATCCTCTTTGAGCCAAATAAGTTGCCGCTATACCATATGGTACATAACAAACAATTAATGTCAGCTGCACCCACAGTGTACTGGACACTGCCTTCCTGTATCGCGCTATGTTCATTGGAATTGCTTGGCTCGGTTGTCCTTGATGAACGTGGCCCAGTACTTGAAATTGTTGATGACGCAAAGTACGAAAAATGTTTGCATAACAGAAAATTGAAGTTACTAGACACGTAGATGCAAATATTAAGGTACACCAAAATATTATTGTAGAGTAGATACTCCAAAAGAACATTATTGTGCCGACAATAGTCACAACCCAAAAACTTGTCACAGTAAGATATGTCCGCTTTAAAGTTACTACTTGTCTGTATCTGAGCCCCAACAACAGAGCGAGAAGTCTGTCAACGCTTATTGCAGTTAATGTAAACAAAGACACTTGACACAAAATACAGCCAGCCATATTGAATGCAACATCTCCGTAGCGACAAATAGTCCGTCTTTCGTTCACCGTAGACATCCAAGTAGCAACAGCAAAAGGCTCCGCAATTATACCAACACAGAGATCAGTTGTCGCCAGGTTACGATACAACAGTTTGGACGGTGGATGAAGGGAAGTCTCTTTGTTAAGGGCAACTAGGATCAGAGTATTTCCAAGAAATGCAGTAATGGACAGAAAAATGTTCAACACTGAAAGAAAAATTAACTGACTGTGTATCCCTGAAGTAAATTCTTCCGAGCAATAGCCTTGGTATGACATCAGTGCTCCATGTTCAGTAAAGTTTGTTGTCGCCATTTTACTGCAATGGGAGTGTCGTCTGCCCTGAAGATATATCGTTTATATTAGTCAAGCGCTGGTACAATGTCCTACATGTATGACTTTAAATATCAATATCAAGTTATATCGCTTTTTCATCAACAAATTAGCTTGATGCCCATTAATTTAGAATCAAGCGCTGATACAATGACTTGAATTTTAATATCAAAATGTACTTATCACCAAACACGTTACTTTAGAAACAGCAGATTTTTGGTGGCCCATAGCTGCCATCGCTATATTATATTTTTTGTTGTATTTCTTGCATAAAAATCGTTTTTCTATGAAATGAAACTATACTTGAGTCACATTGAGTTAAAAATAGTCGAGATAAACGGAAAACATAAATGAAAGTTGAAGGAAAAATTAAAATTGAATTTACTTAAAACGAAACGAACACAAAAAGCAATTGTAAATAAAGAAAATTGAAATGGAATTGAAAATGAATCTAGCCTCAAGTTTTATTAATAATGGAAAGTAAAACAAAATGATAATTCCCCATGGCCTTCCGTCATAGTTTATAAATCAAACAAATTCAAAACGGCGGACTTATACGAAAGAGAGTGGGCATGTGCGTAGGCAAGGGAAAAGATGAAAAGAGCTGTAATCCGTGATTAAATGTGCAACGTTTCATTTGGGTAGTGGCGGTTAAACAACATAAATACACCACAATCGTGGTCAATGAAAAAGACTCTATGCTTCAGCTTCCCAGCTTAGACGTGACGAAATGAAAGCGTTGTGAAAAAATAATAGGTAGTTTAAGCAACGACGACGACAGCACCAAGGAAAAGTCACTTGAAAAAAGAATTCGCGCTATTTTAAACTACTTTGCAGTTGTTCAATTTGGTTAGTTTGTCTAATGTGACTGGTGTGTCCAGGAGCTGAATTTGGGTTTTAAGTTCAAATATAATAGAGAAAGGAAAATGAACCATCGTGTGTTCACTTTCAGTCATGAAAACGTAGTATCTAAACAAACTATCCTGGTTCATACTGTTATTTTCTGCTGACTCCTGGATCCACCATCCCGGTTATTTGTTAATTTATTTCCCAACCAAAATGAATGGGTGTTATTCTGAATTAGTCTTGTCGAACATACTAGTATTCTCACCTGTAATTGGAAGGGAAAGGAGGAATTCTTACTATGCCTGATGACTACTGTTTCAGTATATCCGATATAGCAAAGCTTGGGTTGACCCTTGAACTCCCACCTCAAGGGTGCCAAAATGAAAATTAAAAAAAAATCTCAAATTTCATTCTGTAAAATATTGAAAAACAAATGGTACCACGCAAAAGTACTGCTGAAGAGGTTTCATTTGAATGGTCACACTACAGGATTTTATCGACAGACTCAAAAGTTAGAACTACACTACATGTGGGAGTGAAAGGGTTAATAGGATGGGGAGCACAAATGGGGAAAACATGGTGGTGACAGTTATGTAAAGGTTATCGACCTCGTGGCGTGCCAAAGGGCGTAAACATGCTTAATTTTCACCTTGTGAGGTCTTCTAAAATAGAAAGAATGTCAATTTTCCAGCGAGTAACATTCCGTTCATTTCAAATCCAAGCATGTATGATTCCGCAAGGTCTCAGTGGGAGTTGCTCGTGACGAAGCGAGACGGTTAAGATGTTTTGCACTTTACTTCGTTATGAGTAGAATGAGAGAGAGAAGAAAATGCAGAAACCGTACACATGGATGTTGGTATGTTTTCTGGGGAAACGGAAAAAATGATTCGGGTTCAAGTTTAATACGAGACGTGATACATTATTGAAAACGCATAACCTAAATCGAGGTACAATTCCATCGAATAATGCTTTTACAATCTCGCTGTTTGGTCTGCTTTTCATGTATAAACTAAAAACATATGACTGATGTCAGTCTGTTTTTTTTTTTTGTTAAGCCTCATGCTTTCCGTTTGTTTTATTTAATTATTAGGTAACTAAGGTGAGGGGGGATGAGAAGGAGATACGATTATGACGAGTGGAATATCGCGAGGGGAATATCCGGACGAGTGGAATATATAATCATTTTCAAAGTCATTGACAGCCATTGTTTTCAGGCCCGCCTCTATCCTGTTGCAATCAAAGCCGCACCCAGCTATTCAGACACTTTAATGAACGGGGTTATGTAAAATATTCCCCTGAAAAGAATTAAGAAAACCATGCTTACTTTTTCTGGTTTCATCTTGGGATGAGTAAATTGTCCTCTTCGCGTTTAAAAATAACCAAAAAAATTAAACGGAATATAAAAGACAAACTCAGATCGCGTCAAATTAAATTTAATCAGATAAAATTAATTTACATTGCATGAAAAAAACAACAACAGAAAGAACTATTTTTAACCTGTTCTTATAACACAAAAATTAAAGTTTAATTACGAAAAAGCCGTTGAAAGGAGGTTAGTCAGCTGAAGTACAAAAGAAGGGGACAGCCTTAATCTGATTGTCAGTGAAAAATTCAGTCAATATATATATATATATATATATTGAGATCTTTTTTTCTAAAACGGAGTGATACAGATAAAAAAAGGAGATTACTCGGGGTATTAGGCGGGGGGGGGGGGGGGGGGGGTAAAACAGGAGGGGCACTTATAGGAAGGAAGTCTATTTTTTAAGGAGATATGTTAGTGGTTCGATTATTCACGTGATTTGACTAGGATGGCCTTTATTAAGTTTATAATCTAAACGTTCCAATTCCTACTCTTCGAAAAATGAAGGCTTACAAACACTTTTTTTAACCCCAAGCCATGTCTTGTAGATATTTTTCTAACTCTTCGATCCTCTTTCTCTTCCTTGTATTCGCTTATTTCCTCCAGGGTTTCCATCACCACAATGTGCACTTTTTCTCTGGGTTCATGGGAGCTCCTGGTTTACAGTTGAAAGCCTCTGCAAACTTATCATAGTTGTGAAGTGTGCCGATTATCCTAAAAGGAAAAAAAAACAGGTTAGGATCTCGGTTTTTTGAATCAGTATTGATGTGGTGTTATAAACATAAGGTTTAGCTCCACAAACACGCTGTGCTGATCAGTGTTTTGCGGTTATTTCACTTGTTGCTTGTCGAAATTTATAATAACAAACCTATCATAAATTGCAAGCAGTGTTTACAACATAAGCAGCCGTGTTTTATCATATTTTACAATCATGAGCCAAACAAATTGACACACGGTAGAAAACTAACGGAAAACGTTCAGGAAAACAAGCGATTTACTGGCGTTATACGGTTGCAGCAAAACCACGCGTGAATATCATGTTTTCACGGCGTTAACCGCTTCTGGAAAACACTTATGAACGCCGTTTAAACACACGGTAGAAAACTAACGGAAAACGTTCAAGAAAACAAGCGATTTACTGGCGTTATACGGTTGCAGCAAAACCACTCGTAAATATCATGTTTTCACGGCGTTTACCGCATCTGCAAAACACTCATGAACGCCGTGTAAACACACGGCAGAAAAATAACGGAAAACTAGCTCTTCAATGGAGTTTTCCAAGTATAAAGTATAGGGAAACTCACGATGAACTGCACGTTTTCCTTGTGTTCAGCGATAGTGAATACCGAATTCGCCGAGTATTCACCCAAATTGGAAAATCCGTTAACACGATATTTTCCTCGTATTAACCGTTTAGTATAATCACGGTGAACGAGGTCTTTTTTGCCGTAAGCTTTATTCCTGTTCTAACGCTAGAGAGCCCGCGAGAGCTCCGCTATAAATAAGGTCTTAAACAATATTCCTAAACATAACAAAATACAGTTCGCGTGCACTGAAGTTTATTAAGTTGTTATAAGTATGTGTTAACAACGGTTGTCAAAATGTCTAATTACAAACCTAACGCAAATTCTAATAACAGTTACCGCGTTAGGTAATGGCTGTCGCAAATTGCCAAACCACTTGTGGCAAATTGTAATAACAAACCTATCATACATGTATATTATAATAACAGTGGCTGCGTTGTCTAACAACAGTCGCCCATGTTATAACGCTTGTCGCAATTTGAAATTTCGCACCTATCACAAACTGTAATAACTGCATTATGTATTGACTGTCGCAAATTGCGACACCACTTGTCGGAATTTGTAATTAAAAAAAACAATCGTAAATTGCAATAACACTTGTGTAAAAACGCGTTATGTCATAACATAAGTAAAATGTAATATTTGTCGTAATATATAATAAAAACCTACCCCACGTAGACTGTAATAACAGTTTCCGCGTTATAACAGTCATGATTTGACATAGAAAGATTGTCGCAATGTGTAATTACAAACCTATATAACTTATTGATAGATAGCCTCACTGGACTTGTTACAAAGTCTAAAATGAGGACAGTGACGCTAATTCAGTGTTCTTGTTGGCCTACCTATCCCTCACATAGGGGCCTATTTAAAGGCTAGGAGAAAGGAGAGAATGATACCACAATCCCATTCAATTTAGTGTCAGTCACAATTGCCACCATACAAACTTTATCGTAACTTCACAAAACTCATGCTCTGTTCACATCAGGAACGAAACCTGTTTACAGTAAACGAAACATGTTTTTCATTTCATTGTCCACATTAGTAGTTAATTTCAAAACGTTTTATGCCTGGTTCTATAATTTATGCTATTTCACAAAACATGCAAAAGCTGGCATAAAATATTTTCAATTACACATGAACGGAATAAAATAGAGCTCCAATTTCTGTTGCATGATACGATTATCTGGTTTAATTTCACTTGTAGTAACCCTATTCAGCCTGGGCTTTTTTTGAGTTTCTGAGCCTGGTGGGGGGGCACATTGTGCCCCCCCCTTTCGTAACCTCAAGAACATTAAGGCTATGACAATGAAACCTAGAGGGTACATTGTACGTCCAAAACTGTCTCCTTTGCGGTCCGTACAATGGAACGATGACGTCATATGACATAGTTATTAGGTAATTAGTTATACGACCGCCATCTTGGATTTCTGAAATTTTTTAAAACCTCTTAAATCCGTCCAAATTGACGCAAAATTAATCAAAACCAATATATAAACGCTAAATAACGTAAAATTACAAAAGTTATACCCCCCCCCGGGCCGAATAGGGTTAAGCCCTTCGAAACAAAGGGCAATGCAATGCAGTGTTTAACAAGGAGACGAAATTTGAGCTAACGTGTTTCGTCTGGCTTAGATCGAAACTACCAGGTCAATCATGCTCAGAATAAACATGTTTCGATCATTATTCGCCCAATGCACCGCATGATGTGAACACGTTTCATAGCGAATCATGTTTCATTCGTGATCAGAATAAACATGTTTCGCTTTAGTGTGAATAAGGCATTAGTGAAGAAAGACAACGTTTTGTAAACGAATCAAAAGCTTTCGCCGTTGATTGGCCACCTAAACGAAAAACTTAAAATATAAATCACCTTATATTACCAAGAGCGAAAGTCAACACTCACCTGTATTTTGCAAAAGTGTGAGAGTCAGTCTCGAGTTGTCGAAGAGCTGCCTTCTTCTTGTATAAGCTACACCATGCCTGATTAAGAACAAGAAAATAAAATGGAGTAATTATGCGGAATTTATGTAAAATAACTTTACCCTCAAATACAGCCGTCTCCATCGCTCTCCGCTGTAGGGGGATCACGTGAGGCTGCAATATTTACATAAAACAGAAACTTCGTTTGATTAAACCATTTATTTCTAGAGGGAGGCCTTAGTTCATCTAACGTGGTTATATCATTTGATGTTTGTAACCAATGAGAAAAAGGAAAATATTTCAAAAACTGTTCAATTCTCCCAACTCCATCTCTTGTGCGTATAAGGATGCGATATTTCATCAGTGAATCCAATACACTCGAACTTCTTTAATAGAAAACGGGCAGAGCTGAGTGTCCAAATTAGAATATTCTGTAAGGTATAGCAGAAGAAGAGTTTTATAACATTTTGGTCTTCTCCGGAGCGTGAAAACTGTTTGTAAACTGAAAACTGATCTTCATATCAGAGGCATCCGTAGCTGGAGAGGTTTCACTGTACAATAAATGCAGTGCAAATTCCATTGATACCAACCCGCGCAAATCCAACAAAGAACAACTGTTCCTCGTTTAATCCTAGCCCAGGGAGGGCACCCTCGGTGCCTTCTTTGTCTACCAACGTCTTATAAGCCTGAGAAAAAAACAAAACAAAGATAATATCAAGTCACTGAATGAACTAATAACAAGTTACATTCGGCGACAAAATTGTTGAGACACTTTCATAGTTAGTAGTAGTAAGGAAATAAAAGTCATTTCTTCAAAGTCTCTCAACTAGTTTTGATGCCGATTGGGCCACAAACGACTCAAAGACGGAGCTTAAGGAGGCATTATGGTTAAATTTAACGAAACTATAGATATGTGACGTCATCCAAATTCAGTTGGCGAATAAAATGGAAGCCATCTTGGATTTTACTCAAAATTCAAATTTATTGAAAACTTTTTTGCTGAAGTTGAAAATGTGATATTATTAAACATTTTGCTGCTTTTGGTCCCATGTCACCAAAAACAGAGAAAACACGCATTTTTATAAAAAAGGCTTCATCTCATGCTACTTATGACGTCATACTTGGTTACCATTGCAACCGATGCTCCCCAAATTTTCCCAAAATGTGTTACAGAATAAAAAGCAGTACTAAATTATTATTTGAAACAAGAGAAAACGAGATTAAAAATAATTAATCTATATTATACCACAATTTCTTGCGCGCGTCAAGTGTGATTTTCGCCATTATGAATGTTATCTAAATTCGAGCATTTAAATTTATCCTTGTGCGTTTGTTGTACAAAGGACTAACTGCCATCACAGACGTGGAACATTATCGGTTGATATGTGACAAGTTACTCTTCGTTAGCCTTTTTTTAACAGTGCAACCAGAGGAAACACAGTTTAAGCATCAAAGCGCTAAATGATAACCAATTTGCAGATCGACGAGGAAAGAAACGGCAAACGACGACAAGGAACCCAACTCAAGTAAGTTGTTGATAGTTAGTTTTTGTTCTGTTTCAAACTGTGTTATCTGGATCCAGTAAACAGTGATTTTCCATTTTTAAGTATATTCCACCTTTTATACTTCACACGTCACGTCATTTACGAGTAATTTGAGATTAAACTCCCCGCCACGGCTGGCACGTAAACAAAAACATAGGCGTGGTTGACTAGGACCCTTTAAGCGCATTACAATAACCATCTCCCAAAACGACTCACCTTGAATGCCAGTTTAATTCCTCCATTATCAGCGATGTTTTCGTTAAGCGTTTGATTACCATTTATCTGGAAACAAAAAGTGTAAAAGGGAAATGTCGCAAGATGTACAACAAGAACTACATTAACACTTTCTTGTAGCCTTGATAAGCGTTGTAATGTGGAAATAAGGTGCATTACTCCACCATCAGCTAATTATCAGTAGCATTATGATGCTTATAAACAGATTGAAGCACCCAATCGTTTCGGTGAAAAAGGTGTTCGGAAAGCCTCGGTCATCTTAACAATTCGCAATTATGTTTTTGCCAAATCTTTGCCACGGTGTTAAAGGTGGCAAAGGCCGTCTTTGATATAAGTCAAACGTAGTACACTTTTGACGCTTATCAAAGGTAAAATAAAGGTGCCGTCAAATATTGCTCTGAATTGTACAAAGGTACCTTTGATTCGCCCTGTGACTTGCATCAAATGCGTAGTACTTTTGACGCGTGTCAACGGTGTATCAAAAGCAACGTCAAAAGTGCTATAACACCTTTGATCACATTTGATGCCTGTGTCGCCCAACTTTGTTGTACCTTTGATGGACATCAAAGGTGATCAAAGCGAACTTGTAACGCCTTTTGTTTTTGGATGGATAACATTGTCATTTTGGGTACGAAATATGGCCAGCTAAGATTTTCAGGAAAGAGAAAGAACTTAGTTTATTCGGGGAATAAGATTTCTTTTCCTAACGTTTTGTGGTCTGAACGATGTTAGCAATGGATAACGAAGGAACACAAACATGTTCATACGGCTTGAGCTTTTTTCTAAACGTTAGTTCTCTTGTGCAAACAGAAAGGATGTCCAAGAAGAAAAGATCGATACGAACATGTAATAACACTACACAATTACCCTATTTAGCCCCTATATTGGTTTTGATTACTTTTGTGTCAACTTGGACGGTTTTCTGAGGTTTTGGTGAGATGGAGAAATCCAAGATGAATCCAAGATGGCGGCTGTCCAGAAAGAGTGACTTAGTTCCAAGTCATATGTCAACATCGCTCTATTTTGCGGACCACAATGGAAAAAGATTTGCTCTTGGTTTTACGTAAGGTGGGGGACGAATAGACCACACAAATCCGTATTAACGTAACGTTGGTTGAAGACGAAGAAATCAAATTAGGGCTATTCGCTGACGATTTGATTGCTTTTTTGAAGAATGATAAATCTCTTATAAAGTTCCTCGAACTTGTGTTGCATTTCGGTGAATGTTCTGGCCTGGCAATAAATCATGATAAATCAGAAATATTATCGCTAGGGAATTCTACATCTGTGCCGCCAAATCTTTAGCAGACTCCGTTTAAGGACATAAAGATTAAGAAATTCATAAGGATTTTAGGCGTGTATTTCACCTAGGATCGTCGTCTTAGACGCAAACTTAATTTTGAAGAAATCACCAAATCCATTAAAGATATGTTAAAAATCTGGAGATGGAGGGATCTTACTATCATTGGTAAAATTCAAATTGTTAAAACATTCATTATTCCTATTTTCTTGTAGCGTGCTAGTCTGATCTGTATAGATAAGGAATTTGTAAACGAGGTAAACAAAATTATATTTGACTTTATATGGAAAGGCAAAGACAAAGTGAAACGTCATGTACTCATTGGTGATATTGAAAATGGTGGACTAAAAGCTCCGCATCTGGATTCCGTTATTAAAACTCAGAGAAAACTTTGCTGCAAAAAGCTTGTGAGTGATGATCATAGTAATTGGAAAACTATTCTTCTCCACTACCTCAAGCCGGTTGGTGGTAAATTTATCCTTTGTTGCAACTTCGACGTAAAAATGCTGCCCATTAAGCTTCCATCCTTTTATGAAGAATGTTTGCACGATTTCTCGAAATGTTCGATGGCCAATGAAGTTACAATGTTCAGGCAATGTCGATGCGGTGGATATTTTAAAAATTGTTTTATGGAATAATAGATTTATTTCTATTGGTAGTAAATCTGTTTATAACAAAGGACTCGTAAACAGACGAATTATAAGGATTGGGGATCTCATTTCCAAAAACAATGAAATCATAACGAAGAGTATGCTAGAGTTAAATGTATCGACATTGGATGCGTTTCAGCTTATTTCAGTAATTGATGCTCTCCCATATGAATGGCGTTATGCGTTAAAGAGGAGTGTATTTATTTCTCCTGTTCCTTTCAATCTAAATGAGCAGACACAGTTGTCTTTGTCTGGAAAAAATGTTTTACTAAGTAATGCCGATTCGAAAAGTATCTACAAAGAAATGCGGGACAGGGTCATCGTCCAACCCACCGCTGAAAAGAAATATATCGAACAATTTGAAAATGACAGTTTAAACTGGAAAGAAATTTATAGCTTACCTTACCAAGTGGCTCTCGAAACAAAATCGCGCGAGTTTCAATATAAACTGTTAAACAGATTTCTGGCAACTAATGCCTTTTTGTATAAAATTGGTATAGCTTCGTCACCTTTATGTTCTTTGTGTGATATGGCGAATGAATCCCCCGAACATATTTTTGTATCTTGCCAAAAAACCGTGAGAGTTTGGGCTGAAGTTATTAAATGGTGTAGCGATCTGGGTGTAGTGATAAACAACCTTTCAGATAAGGATATATTATTTGGTATACAGGAATGTGAAGACAATCTTTTCATAAATCATATTTTGTTGGTTGGTAAACAGTATATCTATAATTGTAGACGCACCAAAACAAACCCTGGTCTTAGGGTTTTTCTGGCAAGACTCAATAAGGTTTATCAAACAGAAACTATCATTGCTAAATCGCGAAATAAAATGTCCATTCATTTATGGAAATGGCGTAAATATTGTAATAACAAAAACTGATCATAAAAGTCGGCACTTGACATGAAATTGCTGACATTGTTAAATGGATTACTTTATATTGGTACTGTCTTTGTGAGTGTAATGTGTGTATTGTGTGAGTGTGTTAATTGTAATCGAATTTTAATGAAATGGAATGAAATAAAAAGTTATTAAAATACAAAAAAAAAAGTACTAAACGTAATGTATTAAAACAAAGGGCTATATAGCTAATGCACCAAAGTAACTAACGACCGATATAGACCTACAAGAAGAAATAACTTTCGCGGGCGCAAAGGTCTTGGCAAGCTATAGACAACTTGCGCTTCTGTTAATTAGCTAATTATTGTAAACTTTACCCTATTTTGCGGGGGGGGGGGGGGGGGGGGGGGGGGGGGGGGTGATAACTTTCAACATTCATAACTTCTTTAATATGTATTTAAACGCCACCAATCTTTGTGACTTTTCCTAAAATTTATCTGGCAGCAATTTGATATGACATTTTATTGATCACGTGACTTGATGTTTCCATAGCAACAAGATTTTGACAGCCATGTTTTTTTGTAATTTGCATATTTTTACCTTTGAATGAAGAAAAACAATGTTTATTGGTATAACTTTTACATTTTTACGTCATTTAGCGTTTATTTATTGGTTTTCATTAATTTTGACTCAATCTGGACAGTTTTTAAGAGGTTTTGAAAAATTTCAGAAATCCTAGATGGCGGATCCAAGATGGCGGCCGTATAACTAATTAGCTAATAACTACGTCATTGTGCGGACCGCAAAGGAGACAGATTTGGATGTACTATTTACCTCCCAGGTTTCATTGTCATAGCCTTAATATTCTTGAAGTTACGTTATATGGAACAGGACGTACATCGTTTTACCTTCTTGCCATAGACCTCGAAATCTGAATACTGATTTGCAAGGCACTGCGCATTAGTGAGAAATCCATACAATGACGTCATGGACCACCAGTTGTTTATGTTCCCATTCTTGTCAAAAAATCTTCCTAAAAGGTTGGCAAACGTAGCAAAAACATTCATTTAGAAGGGTTTTCAATTAGTAACAGTAATTCGATTGAGTGGAGTACAATTCAGGGAGTAATCGGGCGAGTAATTTCAAATCGGCTAAACGCCTAGCGCGAGGAGGATTTGAAAATAAGAGCAATATTACCCCTGAATTGTACGACACGAAGTTCAATTACTAATTAACCGCTTTGATAAAAATGTCGAGTTTAAAAATTCTATATGGAGTTTTTTTTTACTCAAAACGTCAAAGATATTTTCTATCCGTTTGAAACCAGCACAGAAACGGCAAAACGTAGGTGTCCAATTACAGCTATCCAATGCAAAAACTTGTAATTGGATAGCTGTAATTGGACACCGACGTGATCGCGCGCCAGTAAAAATAGACGCACGGATGACCAATCACAATCGAGAATTTTGTTATTGATACGATTAATACTAAATAGCATTTATAAAACAACCTTCCAGATGGAAAACTGTCAAATTCATCCTTACCACTGCCGTCAAATCCATGTGTGATCTCATGTCCAATCACCATACCGATGCCACCATAGTTAAAATATCTAAGAAAGAAAGCCAATCAAACACCTTTAAGTTTCAAAGAGAAACGTCCCCTTCCACACCCCACTAAAACACACACATACACACACGCACTCGGAAAGGGTTGGTATAAAAAAATGCGGAACTAACTTCAGAACAAGAAAAAAATTACTTTTCAACGTTCAAGAAGGTATAGTTCATATTACCTCTGTATATCGGAAGCGCAATTTTAATAATAATAAATATTTCAGTATGATGGATAATGTAATAATATCACCTGAGAACTGACAAAGTAAAACAAAATACGAATGACTCGAAATACAACAAAACTTACGTGGGATACGTTGGATTATAAAATGGTGGTTGCAAAATAGCTGCCAGGAAAACTAGAACAGAAGAAAAAAATAAATGTTATGCTTTGATCAAGCATGTTGTTTTCGTTTCCAATGGTAAACTTCTTTGTCTCGCGGTTTTCAAGTGGCAACTTATTGAGTGGAAACCACACTTATTCAACCTAGTCCTGACCAAATGGCCTTCTCCGGTCGGTTTCAAACTGGGGGGTGGAGGGGGGGGGGGGGGGGGACCCCGGTAGAAAGCTGCCAAATACTCCAAGAATCGAGGATAAATTTTGTCACGTTATGGAGGTAATTTTCAGTGATTGGTATCCCTGTTTGTTTCCTGGCAATCCTAAAATTCAAAACCCAGACGCTTGCCAAATCCAATGATTAAACTAATATCATCTCATACGATGTGGTATTTCTACACTTCCAAATCCAGTACAACTGAAAAAGTCAACAACATTAACAACAACAACAAAGGTAACTTACCAATGCGGTTCTGCCTTGGAGAATAATAGCCATTTACTTGCGATGGGCTCATAAACCATCTAAAAATATAGCAACAGATGGCTTTAATAACAATAATAAAAATTATAGTTTATTCTGCAAAATTCTTTAGGGTCTGTAGCATTCATTAGCATTCATTCATCCATTCTTTCAATCATTTATTCATTCAGCATTAACTTTCGCATGGCGGAACTTGTCTCACAGCAGAATTGCGACACAAGTTACCAAGTGTAGCAGACCATACAAACGTGAAAATTTCACACTTTTATCGTTACCACCAATAGTTGCCACAAGTCTACGTTTGCATTTATTTATGTTAATTATTTTATGAAAACCTTTTATGTCTTTCTCGCCTTGGCCTTGCAAAATTTAACCACAACAGATTTTGAACTATGTTGGGTCAATTGAGCAATAGAAACGTTCCAAACGTTCACAATCACGAGTGAGCGCGCCAAACGAGTGAGATACCTAGTTGAACACTCCAAGAAAACTGATTTCATATCTCCGCGTACCCGAGTATTATATTCTATTCACATTATATTTTTTAGTATGGCTAGGACCTTGCTTTAAGTTTGGTGATAAAAGCAAAGAAACATAAAATAAAAATACAAAACATCAAAAATTTAAAGGTTCACCAGAATGGCAAATTTTATTCTTGGATTGCTCGTCACGGAATCAATTTTGATGAAGTGAAATTTACCTCCATGCTTGTAATCCATAACTTTATCCCCAAACTACGTTTTACCGTGTAGAATATTTTGATGTCAAATTTAGCTGTATATTTGGTGGCATTTGGCAATATAACACCGGAATTAGATAAAAGAAATTCCCATTTTGTTGTTCCTTTAACGTTTTGGGTAGTCCAGCACTTGTCCAAACGATGTCTGTGATTTGCTAAGAAAACAATAGATTTGTCCCGCTGGGATAGGGATTAGGGATAGGGGCATGGTTCAAGTGATATATCAATTGTATCGTTCGCCAATCACAGACATCGTTTGGACAGCTACGACCTCGCTCAAAGTTTTCAAGTTTTTTTTTATTTGCAGTCAATGGAGATTTTCCTTACTGGTCTCTGTCGACAGGTTCATCCAGCGATCCATACTCTTTATCAGCGAGAAACGAATAAGCATTGAGTACGTTTTCGAACAGCTTGTCTCCTACTTTAAGCTGTGAAAAGTAAAGGAATAACGTAAAACAATTAGCAAACACATTTAAAAACAGGCACGTAAAAAGTAACAAAACACAACTTGGCGGAAGAGTCTGTCCACAGACGTTTCATTTGATTTTTTTTTTATCAACCCTTTAACTCCCAAGAGTGCTAAACATCAAAATTCAAGAAAAATCCTAAATTTCGTTTTGTAAAATATTGAAAAACAAATGGTACCATGCAAAAATGTTGTTGAAGAGGTTTCATTTGAATGGTCACACCATAGGATTTCCTCGATAGACTCAAAAGTTAAAACAAATGGTACCATGCAAAAGTACTGCTAAAGAGGTTACATTTGAATGGTCACACCATAGGATTTCCTCGATAGACTCAAAAGTTAAAACAAATGGTACCATGCAAAAGTACTGCTGAAGAGGTTTCATTTGAATGGTCACACCATAGGATTTCCTCGATAGACTCAAAAGTTAAAACAAATGGTACCATGCAAAAGTACTGCTGAAGAGATTACATTTGAATGGTCACACCATAGGATTTTCTCGATAGACTCAAAAGTTAGAACAACAAGTAACACTTCATGTCTCCATAATTGACTCTGGGAGTGAAAGGGTTAAGTAACTGGGTGTGAGAGAACACGCGAAACGCTCTTGTGATGTAATATATAAAACACGAGGAAGAGTGTTTCATTCATTCTAAAAAAAAATAAATAAAAAATAAATAAATAAAAAAGAGTGTTTCATCAGGATATCCAAACACCGAGAAGTGTGTTAAAAAAAGCACAGCCGAGTTTTTTTAACCCACTTCGAGGTGTTTGAAAAACCTGATGAAACACTCTTTCGAATGTTTGATATAGCTTCTCGATAGGCTTCTAAGCTTCCTGATTCGATGATGACCTGTTCAGTTGGGAAGACTCAATGGGAGAGCGAGACGGGGGATTGGGAAGCCTACTGACACTTGCCTTGCATGCTGCGCGCTTATTACGGGCGTTACTGTGAAGCGGTGCTATCCATACGCGTCTGCACCCTTTGTAACAGCACATTCCCAGGAAGAACGGTCTTGAGCAAGAACCTTCCATGAAGAAGGATCGATGTTGAAGTGTTCTAGTATATGCGACATCCAGTGTGTACTCAAAGCGCTTCTTGTTTTATTGGAGTAGATCTTTGTTGGTTGGAGGTTCGTTGATGTTGGACATTAAGGTACCGTTTTGTTGTTGGATTGAGTTAAATATTTCCGTTCAAACGCTTTTTCCGGCTAAAAGCCTAACCCTTCATTTGTAGATTAACGGTTAGCAGAAAATAACTTACGTCTTTTAGTTTAGCAGCTAGCTCTGTCGGGTTCTTGATGTAACTTGGGTATCCTATATCTTCAGCAATGGCGTTAGCCTATATATACAAAACATAAAAGAACGACATACTTACAGACCAACCCAACGAAAAAAATTCAGATAGACATCTATAACGCCATCTGTATCTTCGCAAAACGAGACCTCTTTGCCTTATATACACTTTGACCTTAAAGGGACACTGTCACGAGGGCGCATGCGCGAGTTTTTCGATTTTCAAGTTGAACCGTCAATTTCAAAATGGCGTCGACTAGTGGCGGCGGTGGAGGGAAAAGAACCAATTCGGGACGGAAGAGGAAGTTCGAGGATCAAGCCGAATATAAGATAGCGTGGTCTAGAAACCACAAACGAATATATTTGGAAAATCGGATATTTAGGTCGTGGCTTCAGGCTAAATTCGATGCCGGGTATGAAGCTTCCAGTGACAGCGACTTCGTCGCCCATTTGTTGTCGTTGGAATATCGTCGAAGGTATGCTATGTTTTCATGACTTTGGCTTCAGTTTGCCCTCCTCAGGACGAGTGGCTGCTTGACGGAACCAAAAAAATGAAAAATGAATGGGAGTAAAGGAAAGAAAAATGATGAGCCTACGACACGAGCTATTCCCAGGCGGTCACCCGTCCAAGTACTAACCTCGTCCGACAGGGCTTAACTTCGGTGATCGGACGAGAACCGGCGCATGTCAACCCGTGGCCGAAAAAAAACAAACCAACGGGTAGCTAGTGTACTACAAATATTACTTTTAATTGTCTTTTCTTATGCTGTATTGTAACATTGAAGTTCCTTAGTGGTTCAGCCGGTTTCTTTCACGATTTTAAAATTAAGGAGGATTAACACTGACGAAGCTACAACGATCATAAATATAGTAGTTGAGACATTCTTACTTTAAAGAAAGTTCATTTTAGACATTTAATTTTTTTTGAGAAAAAGGTCCATTTTTGCGATTACAGTAAAAACCCGCAAGTAAGAACCTAGTTTTTAAGAACCTGTTAGGCTCAAATTTGCCAGTTAGACCCCCTCTATACAAGAACCTGTTTAGCCTAAAATTTGAAACCGGTTCTTTTTTTCTGAAAATCTATATAAAAAAGGTGTACAGTACACTTGGGCAAATAAGAGTACATGTATATAATGTTATGTTCTGTGAGCAGTGCTTCATTTCTTCTTATTTTTGTCATTTTTACATAAAAAATTAATAATTAGTTGGCATGCAGATTTTATATAAGGAATAAGCTGAATACCACTAAATTCTATTAGCTACAATGTAATTTATTTCTTCAGAAAATAAGAACCCATTTAAGAACCTAAATAGCCTAAATTTGTGCTAATTACCATTTATGTAAGAACCTGTTTAAGCTAACTTGGGAATATGCAGGTTCTTACTTGCGGGTTTTGACTGTATGTCACAAGCCAAGCGCTACTAATTTACCGTTGCGATAAACAAATTACTCTTTCAAAATGCTAAGCCATTTTACACCAACCCACATGAAATAATATTTCCCTATACTGTGCTAATGAACAGTTTCACTGCAACAAGACGCACACCTTTTCTATTGCATTGCCTTTTGTCTGTTCTGACATCCATGGCAGTGTATCTAGGTTCTTAATGAACTCATCTTTCACGAGTTTAGTCATTTGCGTTACCTGGAAGGATAAGGAGTAAATAGATATAATATAAAAACACTCAAGGAACAAACTTATAAGATTATTAGAGCGGTTAACGTTTTCAAAAAGTCAAAAGTAATATTGCAATTGCTTTGGTTTTGCATTGCTACACTTTGTGATTGGTTAGAAGATCTCGCGTCACTTTCTCAACCAAGCAAGAGAAAAACCAAAACCAATCGTGACTTGCTCCCATGCAATAGTTGGCGCTTGACGCCAGTCACGTGCATTTGCTTCGAGTTCTGATGAGTCCATTGGATTGTCTGCGTATTTGCTGATTGGCCAGAGTAATTACTTTGGTTTTGATTTAACGACACTCAATTGAAAACAGCTCTATTGGCTTTCTTCAAGTGCTGTTGTAGTTGTCATGGAGGTGTAGTACTCGACTAGTGCTTTGTCGAATTGGAAATTTGATTTGAAGGTCGACATAGTTGCAGACCTGGGTCCGGTTGCATAAAACAATCGTAAGATAAGTGGAGTCACCGACCATCCAAGTGAGTTAAATCAAAGCAAATTTAACGCAACGGCTACCAGCCCTATGGTGTTTAGCCTTCTTCACTTGCGCCCGCGCTCGTGCATGACGTAGCATAGCGTTGCGACATGAATTGCGTGCGTAGTAAGGATGCGCATAAACAATTAGCGCGAACGTCCTTAAGCGTGATGGTTCCTAAAAAATCGTACTTACCGTTTCTTTGCTTCTTTCATCGAATGCGGCATCTACGAACAACAATCCAAGTGGCATTCCAAAGACACTCTGCATTTTATTTATGCACTCCTTCCAGCGATAACGTGTGCTGTTACCTGTCACGGTCACGGCATAATCGTCATAGGCATCTATGTATCTCTGCGGCATCACCTTAATGAAGTTGCGAATGACGCTCCACATGATATAGTTGACGACCACCACAGGGTCTCTACAAAAAGTCGAAATAAAGGTAAAGTCCCACACGAGCCACAGGACGCCCACGAGGCCGAATCTTAACCCAATTCCTGTAACATGAAGCAGGATGCTAGTCCGTCTCAGGATTACCCCTAGAATTATGTCACCGGTACCCATTTCTACACCTGAGTGGAGAAAGACAATGTGGAGCAGAGTTTCTTGTCTAAGGAAACAACACGATGGCCGTGATCAGGATTCAAACCATCAATTTTGTCGTTTAACGCGCTAACCACTGCAACATCCGCAAAAGTCATATAAGGTAGTTATCGATGTTTGACCTGACTAGACCGTCAAGGAAGGGAGGTATACCGAGTGGTATACCATGAAATATGCCACGAGTGACATGGACCACTAACAAAAAAATTCCCACATAGTGGGGAATCAAATGCACGGGGACTTGCCAGAAGGAGGGTTAGGGTGATCGCTTTTGAAACTGACTAACAAATAAACTCCTGACATTCTTTCATTATGTCTGACCAAATAATAGAACAATATACGAACAAATGCAATTAAGATGCATAGAGCTCTGTTCCAATACTTACGTCCTGGTCATATTTTTATAGAAATTGAAGAGTTTGGTGTAATATTCCACAGGGAGTACGAGAACCTTGTCGTCCTTTTTGAATGAACGACCGTTCTTTTTAAAAACAGCGTTAACTAAGGTAACGAGTTCGTTAATCTGCAACAGTGAAAATAAAACATTGCAATCAGCAGTAATATTAGGACACGTTTTAGAGTAATACGAATTCAATTCCGTGTATTTAACAACAATGACGATGTTATTGATGATGACGACAATAGTATCAATAACAAAATCCTCGACTGTGATTGTTCATCCGCGCGTCTATTTCTTACGTAATTGGCGCGCGGGCACGTGGGTGTCCAATAACAGCTACCCAATTAAAAATTGGACAGCTGTAATTGGACACCTACGTAGTGCGCGCGTCAATCAGGTGCACTTAATGGGTTCTTTTTTTTTTTGCTGTTTCTCTCCAGGTTTCAAACTGATAGAAAATATCCTTGACGTTAATTTTGAGTACAAAAAAGTCTACATTGACTTTTTAATCTCGAATTTTGTTATTGATGCAATTTATTAGTAATTGAACTTCGTGTCGTACAATTCGGGGTAATAGTACTTGTAATTTCATTTAATTGAAATTACTCACCCGATTACTCCCCTAATCAAAACTATAACAAAATTCTCGAATCTGATTGGTTATCAGCAGGCCCGATTAGAGCATTAATAGGACAGTTTACGCGTCATGCTTGTAATTGGACGATGTAATTGGACAGTACGCGTCATTTGCGCTCGCTATCCTTATTCCATGCATGCATCTCGGTCAAAAACACACTCAATTGTGGTCAATTGTTATGTTTTTAATCACCAAAACGTGTAACCATTTAACGTTTTATCCTCGAATTTTGTTATAGTTATAATTAATTGGTAACAGGACTTCGTGTCGTCCAATTCTGTCTGTAATCATACTCGTGATCTAACAAATCGGACTCCCGCTTGTTGATCACTCGTATGATTACAGACCGAATTGGACTACACTCAGTCCTATTACCAAATGAATTGTACTCCGCTCAGTCCAATAACTATTACTTATGATGAAAATGATGGCAAAGACGATGATGATTACTATGATGATGGTGATGGTGATGATGAAGATGACGATGACGATGATGATGATGGCGATGAAGGATTTGATTTACATAGTCAATACAGCGAGACTGAATGAGAGGAAAGAGAGAAGACTTCTTGGCAACTTAGTTGTATGTACAAAAACGTAAAGTAAAGACGGTGACATCTTTAATTAACTGCATACAAATTGATCCAAACAATTTTTCTTTTGCCGGACTTACATCAACTTTAGACGTGTCGCTGAATTCTTGCAATGTGCTCGTGAGCTCTATGGTCGCAACTCCTGGTGGAAATTTTTTCTTCAGAGCCTCTATGATGGAGCTCTCTTTGTCATCTTTATCTAACTGTTTGTTGGAAAGAGAGAGTAAGTCGTAGCTACACGAGCAAGTTTTTGTTCACACACAACCGACGCGATTTATCGAAAATGCCGCAACGCAAAGCGGTGAAATCTCAAGTGTAACCACTAATTAGTCAGTCAGTCAGTCAGTCAGTCAGTCAATCAGTCAATCAATCAATCAATCAGTCAGTCAGTCAGTCAATCGGTCAATCAGTCAGTCAATCAATCAGTTAGTCAATCAGACAATCAGTCGGTCAGTCAGTCAATCAGTCAGTCAGTCAGTTAATCAGTCAGTCAGTCAATCAATCAGTCAGTCAATTTATTAATCAATCAGTCAGTCAGTCAATCAGTCAGTCAGTCAGCCAATCAATCAGTCATTCAGTCGATTTATTAATCCGCCAGTCAGTCAGTCAGTCAATCAGTAAGTCAGTCAGTCAGATAGTCATTCAGTCAGTCAGTCAGTCAGATAGTCAATCAGTCAGTCAGTCAGATAGTCAATCAGTCAGTCAGTCAATCAGTCAGTCAATCAGTCAATCAGTCAATCAGGCAGTCAGTCAGTCAATCAGTCAATCAGACAATCAATCAGTCAGTCAGTCGATCAGTCAGTCAATCAGTCAGTCAGTCAGTCAATCAGTCAATCAGTCAATCAGTCAGTCAATCAGTCAGTCAGTCAATCAGTCAGTCAATCAGTCAGTCAGTCTGTCAGACAGTCAGTCAGTCAGTCAGTCAATCAGTCAGTCAATCAGACAGTCAGTCAGTCAATCAATCAGTCAGTCAATCAATCAGTCAATCAGTCAGTCAATCAGACAGTCAGTCAGTCAATCAATCAGTCAGCTAATTAATCAGTCAGCCAATCAGTCAGTCAGTCAATCAATCAGTCAGTCAATTTATTAATCAATCAGTCAGTCAGTCAATCAGTCAATCAGTCAGTCAGTCAATCAGTCAGTCAGTCAGTCAATCAGTCAATCAGTCAATCAGACAATCAATCAGTCAGTCAGTCAATCAGTCAGTCAGTCAATCAGTCAATCAGTCAATCAGTCAGTCAGTCGGTCAGTCAATCAGTCGTCAATCAGTCAGTCAGTCAGTCAGTCTGTCAGACAGTCAGTCAGTCAGTCAGTCAATCAGTCAATCAGTCAGTCAATCAGACAGTCAGTCAGTCAATCAGTCAGTCAGTCAATCAGTCAGTCAGTCAATCAATCAGTCAGTCAATCAATCAGTCAGTCAATCAATCAGTCAATCAGTCAGTCAATCAGACAGTCAGTCAGTCAGTCAATCAATCAGTCAGCTAATTAATCAGTCAGCCAATCAGTCAGTCAATCAATCAGTCAGTCAATTTATTAATCAATCAGTCAGTCAGTCAATCAGTCAATCAGTCAGTCAGTCAGCCAATCAATCAGTCATTCAGTCGATTTAATATATATAGTTAGGCTTAGCCTAACAGCGGCGCCCTCTGAAGACCCTCTGAACAAGCTTAACCAAGATGAAACTTAACTAGTAGGTGAAAGGTCGGAAGCACAAGAATTAAGATTAATATTGACGACCGGGCTATTTTTCAATTTTAGCAATTCTCAAAACCCGACCGTCTGCACAGTACATTTAGACCGTACAAAAGTTCACAAAAACAACTTTTTCTCTGTCTAGAATAACTATTACGACTACTGTTAAAAAATACAGTTGTTGCTTGTCAAAAAATGCCTGAGAAACTGATTTGGAAATCAAAATTGCCAAAAATAAACAAACATATTTGCATACGGCCACGCGAGTGAAGTTAGAACTATAATAAAATTCAAGTCTTGTTTTGTTTAGATAAAATCGCTTTTCAACCTATGTAATGAATGAACAAACACATAAAAATGGACAACACAATCTTCTTTCGAAAAATTTTATTCAAATCTCGATTAGTTTATGTTGAAAAGCAAAACGCGAACCATATATTTATAGCTCATAGAGGCCGAGCTGTCTTCGATGAAAGAAATAAAAACGAGTGAATTTGAGAACGTTACATAAACAATTCTCCAAAACTAACGAGAACACAAAGAAAAAGTCAATCACAGATTGATATCAACATAAATTCCCATCGAAAAATGTATTTTGTTTTACCTTTAAGTCACTGGACTGCTTGGAAATTCATTAAAACTCCGCTTCTTCGGTTCTGAAATCCGTAATAAAAACAAGGCATCTCCCCGCATTGATAAAAACGTATGAGGGTTCCTCGAAGCAAGATTTTATCCTCGAAAGCTCTTCTTTTTCCACTAAAGCGGCTTCTGAGTATCCCTTAATTAGTATCCCTGTCTTGAGTAGCAAACCACGAAAAAATGTAGAGAAGTAACGACTTTACTGCTCAGCTCAGCTAAACACTGCGAAAGATCCAACTTTATTAAAACTTTAAAAAGTGTTTACCGAGCTGACGGCTGTGTAGCCGCGCGTGTGGCGTACGCTCGGACGGACGGACACACATGTGAAGACGCCGCCCGCGAAACATTCCGCTGGCCATGAACATGAAAAATGTCGAGCATGGGTTCTATGAGTATGGGGCTGCGCAACCGGGCCTTCGGCCCGGCTAGTGCTCCGCTATTAATCCGCCAGTCAGTCAGTCAGTCAGTCAGTCAGTCAGTCAGTCAGTCAGTCAGTCAATCAGTCAATCCGTCAGATAGTCAATCAGTCAGTCAATCAATCAGTCAGTCAGTCAGTCAGTCAGTCAGTAAGAAAGTAAGTAGCCCAATCAGCAATTAGGCTGGTATCCATAATGGACATGCAATTTCTTAAAATCTACAATTAGCATCAATAAATATTACAACATAAAGATGCAACATAAAATTTAAACTCCTTGAATTTCTTGTCCGTGACATTATTATTCCAAAAAGTCGATTTGCCTGTGGAAGCTAAAAATGCGCACGTGGAGCCACCTGTATCGTTCTCAGTCCTCTGTCTTGTCTTTTATGATAGGCACGCTCGAGGGTTGATGGAAAGGAGGAACGCGCGGGAGATAGGGTGATGTCGCAGCTCTTAGACGGTCTCACACCATCGGCTTGCCACCCTTAGAGATAACAATAGGACAAACAACACAACAATGGACCTTAACCGTAAAGACAATAGCAGCTGTGTTTTACAAGACCAATGAAAATAGAGGCTTCTAAAAGCTGCGACCCTACCGGGGAGATAGACGACGTATCATCCCTTTTCTCCTTACCATCTTCCCCCGCGCTCTCCTCACTCTCGCGTTGAAGACACGTGACAAGATAAGAGAGACGACTGGGTAAGAGTCAGTAAAGCTACGACTTACGATCATATCAGACAGCAAATATCTTAAATTATTATCATGCATGACAAGTCATATTTACTGACCACAGCCAACTGTGATTCAAGTTCATAGACTTTCATCATCTGTTCGTCAGAGTCAGGTCCTCCTCCAAGCAACTTGGCTATTTTCTTCATGTACGTTTTATAAGCTTCCCGAACCTTAAACAACAAGAACCACACAAACGTTATGCTCTTAACTTTAGACTGCAAAACAGACGGTTTTCCCTCTAAAGCTAAACCCGAGTGAAGAGCGCGAAGCGCCTATAACGGCGAGAAAATGGACGAAGCGCCGACCTCGCGTGCGTGCCTGATGCGCCTCCATATGTTTTTGGCCGCCTCTCCTTTGTCGCTTCTTTCGGGAGAAAACCTGTTTTGCAGTCTACTAAAACCTTGTCATGATCAATAAGGGCTAGATGATATGATGCAAGGTCAGGCCGAATTACTTATTAACATTTACAATAGTCAACTTAGCTGTGTCGCGTTGTTTTACGGTCCATGGGAGATCTTGGCTATGGCGAGATATGTAACGGTAAAAGCTAGGTTAATTCATACACGAGCTACAGGCAGCTCACACAGGGTTAACCTCAGCATTATTTCGCCGATACCCATGTATACGCCTGGGTGGAGAGAGACAATGTGGAGAGAAGTTTCTTAACTAAGGAAACAACGCTGGCAACGTCTGAAATACGAAATAATGGCGTAATAGGGTAAAAACATCGCTTCATTTATTGCCATGGGAGCAGGAATGGGCACGGCAGGTGCCGTTTTCTACGTAAGGAATACTGCTTTTTACGACGGAAGACGGCAGACGCGCTAACACAAGATTACATTTCTTCGTCGATGTAAACTCGATGCCTAATCTCTCTATATACTCAGGATTTAAATTACTATTTACCTCGCTGTAGCTATCCTTTGTGTAGTATGATCTGAGCATTCCGAGTTCACCAGATCCAAACTGCAAAGAAACGATCTCAATTATAATTAACCAAAGGATTTTGCTATTAAATAGGGACACCCAACCAGGAATGTTTACGGAAACGCTTGGAATGGCGTTGTATTGTTTTTCAAAAATAAAAAAGGAGAACTCGGCCTAAAGCCTTGTGTATCCAGTGACAAATTGGGCACGCCACTTTCTCCGCCTTTGTTCCCAGCCCCTCAACTTTTGCGAAAGAGGCTACTTAAAGGGGCAGTATCACGAAGTCGAAACTTGAAACGTCGGCCCACGTTTTCAAGTTTGATTCCGCAAATTCAAAAAGGCCGTCGAGAAGTGGAGGTATTTGTTGAATCAAAAAATACGTTTTGATAGCCGGAAGAACGAAAAAATCACTTTTAACAGTAATAAGTCCAAAATTCCGGTGCAAAAATAGTGAACAGTGCCGCGCGTGGAACCTCGTGATACTGCCCCTTTAAAGAAGGACGACTCAAGACACACGTAAAAAAGTGTGTGGGGCTTATCACTCCACACTGTAAAACGTCTGCTCAAACGGAAACGAGAAGAACGCGCCTTATTTCCCAAATTAGGAAAAGGAGTTGATATGGTGATACGCAACACATAATGAAACAACTGACCAACCTCGTTCTCAGGGTTTCTCTTCTTGCAGGGGACGAGATGAAGAGAGACCCTAGGAACGTGGTTGTCAACTGACCTGCAGAATATGTTTGTTAGAGTCATGGGGATCGATTGACACTTTGACGGCAATGAATGGCTTGACTAAGAGTTCGCTTGATACTTGTCCGATTCTCTTTGTAATGCTCATGGCCGATATGGACGTCATTTTGCCAGTCACGTTCCATCCCCCCATGTCATCAATCAACTTCTTCAGCGGGCTATCTCCTCGCGCTTCAACAGCCGCTGCGTCATTGCAGACGTTGTAAAACTTGACGGTCTTCATAACAGCTTCATTCTGGAGGAGAAAGGGTAATTAAAACGGTTATTTCTTTTTATTTTCAACCGAGACAGGTGATCTAGCGTTTATCTATAGTTCAAACAGCGCGGACAATGCAACAGAATTTTATTTATTCCTTTCACTCCCAGAGTCAATATGGAGACATGTAATGCAGTTCTAACTAGCTTTTTCGTCTGCTGACTAGCATCTATGGTGTGACCATTCAAATGAAACCCCTTCGCCAGTACTTTTGCATGGTACCATTTGTTCTAACTTTTGAGTCTGTTGATGAAATCCTATGGTGTGACCATTCAAATGAAACCTCTTCAGCAGTACTTTTGCATGGTACCATTTGTTTTTCAGTATTTTACAAAAATAATGTTTGGGATTTACTTGAATTTTGATCGTTGGTAATCTTGGGGGTTAAAGGGTTAACAATTATTCACCGACGTGGAGGTGAATAGTGGTGGATACATTGAGGTGAATAATCGTTTTAGTATATACCACACCACTCGATAGCCAGCCAAAAATAGTTACTTTATTTCTGAGCAATGGGGAAAAAACTCGCGCGCGAAATCCAGGACAATGCCTGGAGGTGAATAGCAAAATAACATTATCCTGAGTTTTAGTAGCCAACCAGAGACTGGTTTGGTATATACAGTCGAACCGTGGCTTATGGGTGGTCGCTGACGGGAGGTGGTCGCTTATGAGAGGTCAGACCACAAAGGTTCTTAACTTTGAATGTCAATCATATGAACCTGTAGTAATTTCCATGTACAAAGCACCTAACAGCGAAATGTAATGTGTCATGTAGAAGTTTTGATGCAGGGGACACAATTTTCGTTATATTATTGGAATTGTACTATAACGCCTCATTTAATTTACATCTGAAGTGACGAGATGTCGTTTACCAGAGGTTAGAGGCAATAGAAAAATTCAAAACGCCAGCGTTAGAAGTGGTCGCGTCACCGACGAAAGCTTAGGTGGTCGTACACGGAGGTTCGGTTGTTTATTATACGGAGTAATACAACCTCTCCCCACCAATACTGACAAGATACTAGTCCACCGCCTCCATCGAAATGTTACACAATGGATGCGCAGAGACAACTTTCAGCAACGAGTCAACGGCAACGGTGGTAAGGGTGGCAAAGATAAGGGCTGGGTTAT
The DNA here is from genome assembly GCA_024195265.1 of Dendrophyllia cribrosa. NCBI lineage: Eukaryota > Metazoa > Cnidaria > Anthozoa > Scleractinia > Dendrophylliidae > Dendrophyllia > Dendrophyllia cribrosa. Next base: position 29,831,650 of record JAJLRJ010000004.1, on the reverse strand, counting down.
CTTTCAAACTATGATCTAGCTAATCCAGGATAACTTTGTAACGTCCCGTGACTTTTTTCCCGTGTTACCATAACTAGATAAACAAAGAAAGATAACCACAGCTTATTGACGATGTCTTCTCAATCTTAATCATTGAAATAATAGGTAAAAAGGGCGTTAGCTTAGAAGTTAATTTTACCCACGGTATCTCATTAAAGGGACACTGTCACGAGGGCGCATGCGCGAGTTTTTCGAATCGAAACTTGAAAAGTTCAGCCTGAATTTTTCAAGTTGAACCGTCAATTTCAAAATGGCGTCGACTAGTGGCGGCGGTGGAGGGAAAAGAACCAATTCGGGACGGAGGAGGAAGTTCGAGGATCAAGCAGAATATAAGATAGCGTGGTCTAGAAACCACAAACGAATATATTTGGAAAATCGGATATTTAGGTCGTGGCTTCAGGCTGAATTCGATGCCGGGTATGAAGCTTCCAGTCGTTGGAATATCGTCGAAGGTATGCTATGTTTTCATGACTTTGGCTTCAGTTTGCCCTCCTCAGGACGAGTGGCTCCTTGACGGAACCAAAAAATTGAAAAATGAAAGGGAGTAAAGGAAAGAAAAAATCATGAGCCTACGACAGGAGGTATTCCCAGGCGGTCACCCATCCAAGTACTAACCTTGCCCGACAGGGCTTAACTTTGGTGATCGGACGAGAACCGGCGCATGTCAACCCGTGACAGTGTCCCTTTAAGTCGACTCCGTTTCATGTCGGCAATTGCCGTTTACCATAGCGAGCTCTTTATCTAATAATTGAAAGTATATAAAATTTTCTTACACTTGAATAATTTTTCTTGGCGTTTTCCAGTGAACTTTTTAACACGTTGTAACTCTTTTCGACGACTAATGAGAAACCAGTCACGGAAGTCTCCCCAGGCTTCAAGGCATGCTCGTCTTCCCAGCCGCCACAAGCGTATTCGTAAAAATCATTGCACGGATCCGCGCTCTGGTTTAGCTGCTTTAAGACATCTGAAGAAAGAAAAGTTAAAACACAAAATTGTGTTGAATAATTTAATAGTCCGGAAGAATAGAAGACGAGATCCATACATGATGGACCATGATAATCTTTTCTGCGTTGTAGACTTGTGTCCTAAACTTTGCAAGTTTACGAAAATTTATACAGGGAGGCATTGATCGTTTTCACGGCCCTTTGTTTTCTTCCTCCGTTTTAACTAGTGAATACGCGAAGCGCTGAATGAATTAATTATAACAGTGGGACAAAATGTCAATCGATCGCCTGTTAACATTGAGCCTGCGATATTTAATGGTCACCTGCCTTACCCATGGGGACGGCGTTGGTGGGAGGAAAGGAAGGGGAGTTAGATGCAAGGGGTGGGGGTCGGTGGAGGAAAACGCCTAGGAGAGAGGGGAAGGTCGGTGAACATTGAGCCCGCGATATTGTTTTTCGCATTGAACTCTAAGCGCTTAAATGGCTGGCCCCAACTATTGAGCTATGAAGACTTACATGAGACTTACAAAGTTACAAGTCATATCTACATTATAGGATATAAATAACAAAATTTACATGAAACCTACAGATAGTATTTAAATAAAAGAAAGGGGAGAAAAAAGGGAAAATGACAATGACACTAAAAGTCAGTCAGCCGCATTACGCTATTATAATATTTGATATGCCACATGTTTCAATACTGTACTGTTCAAATAACTTCGTTAAGAATTCATCCAGATCAGTTTTTTTTGTCAGCTGGTTTTAGCAAGCGTATAATCTTTTTTTTTTTGTGCAATAAAATCAATAGACGCAGTCTGCAATTATGGGGATTTGGCAATTCGAATGGAATGGAGTCTTCAAGTGAGTTGAACAAAATTTACTTCTTTGAAAGTTGTATCGTTGTATTATGATAATCATTAAGCCATTTCAAAGTCTTCGTAAAGAAATAAGTCGATTCGTTACAATGCGGTATAAAAGTATGCTCTATTGAGTCTGGATGGGAAGCAGAAGAGCATGAATCATCAACAGTCAAATTGTACTTCTTCCGTTCTTTCTTAGTCGGAATTATCCTGTGCAGAACAATGAAAGAAAATTGTCAACGTTTGTTGTCTTTAGATGACTTATACATTTCCGCAAAGCATTTGTCCCAGTTAGCGACTTCCGGAAAGTATTTATTCCAGGACCTAACAGCGGTCGGCTCTACTGCAAGTTTTTCTATAACAGTTTGTAGTAGTTCTTTTACACCGCAGTTTAGATAACACTAATGTTCTGTCCTCCAACTGATGGTATTACAATGGTGCACTAAGCAGATCAGGGGTGGAAGAATCAAATACCTTTCTCTATAGGTCAGGAGGGATGCCCGGGGGGGGGGGGGGGGGGGGGGGGGTACTCCCTTATATACGCTACATAGGTATGTGCCGCCCGATTCGCGATAGGGTAGGGTTTTTGAGGTGCTTAGTCCTTAAATAGAGTATCCTTTTTGGTATTTTTGGTATTGTGATCCTTAGATATTCCTTAGATAGGGTCACTAAATTGCAGTATCCACCCCAACGCGCAAAACGAAAAAGATATGGTCTGTTAAAACTGTACTACACGCCTGGTTTTGGGCCTTAAAAAGGGTTTCAAATCTCGATTTTCTACCCTTAAACAGAGTCAGGGTTTGAGAACCTTGGCGGCACACACCTATCCTAAATTGTCGGGAGTATCCCCCCCAGGGGGGGGGGGGGGGGGGGGAGAGATGCCAGCGATAAAACCGGGCCTAAGAAGCCGATTGCAATCTTAACCGGATGCTGGACTGTCGCGGAGTTCGTTGCTGTTTTAGCTGGTCACGAAATAATGCCAGGCGTATGAAGTACCTCTATCTAATGCACCGAACAGTTCATATGTACCTCCTTGTCTATAGTTTTTATCAAATTTACCCAGAGACCACAGAGACTCTTCGTTGTGTTGTAGTTGAAAAGAAGAAGGTCGTACATATTGTTTGTTGTCAATCTAATTAAAATTCATTGATTTAAATAATTGGAGTAAATTTTCGCGGATTTTTTTTTTCCCCCTAGTATATGGCAAGCCGAATGTAGCAATATTCAATTCGTTGAATTTTATATTCAATTGTGTATTCTGTATTCAACTATGTGTTTAACATTCAACTTTTATTCAACATTCAACACATTATTTAACATTCAACTATTCATTTAACATTCCACTATTCATTTAACATTCAACTATTCATTTAACATTCAACTATTCATTCAACATTCAACTATTCATTTAACATTCAACTATTTATTTAACATTCAACTTTCATGAGCCCTCACTATTTCTGGCCAGTGACACATAGCAGGAGAGGACGGGTAACCAAGCCTTTAGCCGTCGGCAAGCAAATCTGCGCGAAGATCGCCTTATATTTTCTCTTGCCCGCGCTTTTGCTGCTTTTATACTTCATTCGGTGAACTATGGAGGAAGATTATCAAACTGCTTGAACAGGGCGAGCGAAGTGGTACAGGAACTTGTATCAAATGGCAGTCGCAATGTAGCTGGTGCTATAAGTATTGACGAGGCTACGACAAGCACAAACACAGGCATGACATCGGTTGGACAAGCCGTTAGTAGAGCTCGAGCAATGATGCACCGGTCCACCGCCAGAGGTTTGTACTCACGTTTAAACAGTCGAGAACGTCTTCGAGCCTCTTCGTCCACTAGCTCTGCTCCCACAAAGTCTAAGCGAGCGAAAGTTGAAAGTAATAAGGTATTCGAGTTTGTTTTGGTGCGGTTTGACGATGAGAATGATGACGATGTTAATTCGGAATTAACATCGTCGACCGATACTATGTTAACCGACGAAAATACTGTATTACGAGGCTTTATAAGTCTTAATACTCTGCCAATGAACTGGCCGTGAGAAAGGCGCTATCTGATGCTATACAGATGAAGTATCCGGCCGTGGCAAGTCAAGACCTGGTATTCCTTAAGGCAAACAGGAGACGACTTACACAACCAGTGAACTGTCATGAATACTCCTTTAAACAAGTAAAATCACTCGCTGGTCAAGGGGCAATTTACGTCAGACTGAAACATGGCTTTAGTTTTCTCCTAGATAATCAAGGTTCAGAATAGTAGTGGCTTGCATGATTATGAAATCAGCAACCACACACAGAGTAGACCAATATCCACTCTACAACCAACAGAAGGCCAACAGGCAAATAACAACCACACAGCGAGTGGACCAGTACCCACCCCACAACCAACAGAAGGCCCACAGACAGACGACAATCACACAGAGAGTAGACCAATATCCACTCCACAACCAACAGAAGGATCACAGGCAGACAACAATCTGCATACAGTCACTGGAGACAGCAATCTGAATGCAGTTGCTGCAGTAAACTTGGTCACTCTGGAAACAGCTGTAGCAAAATGCATTAGCATCTGTGAGAACAATAATGTGGGAAATCCTGTGGAGATACTCAAGTGTGCACAAAAGTACATTTTGCAAGGTCGTCCATTGGATGTAAATTCACCAGAACAGCCACTCGATGGTGAAACTAATTTTGTGAGTATAGACCGATTTAATGTTTTAAATACAGCTGTAGAAGAATTTAAAGACATTGAAAATCCAAGACTCACTCTGGAAGTTTCCTTCTATGGGGAAAAGGCCTATGATGCTGGGGGTCCCAGGAAAGAATTTTTTCGACTGTGTCTTAAAGAAATACAGCAAAGGTATTTTGAAAATGGACTGCGCGAACTCATGGCCAAAGAATATGAGTTTGTTGGAACTGTTATGGCAATGAGTATTCTTCAGAATGGTCCCATTCCACGGTTCATTCATGAGGAAATTTTGCAGGAGATTTTTTCAGATGATATCTCAAGGCCATGCATTGCAGAGCTTCGAAAAGGATTCATGAAACTTGGTCTTTATGAGATTGCAAAAAGTCTTCCTCTCTTTATTCATCTGATGCGCCCAAATGAAGCAAGTCGACTCTCCAGGCGACAGCTTGTCCTACTTCTCAAGCCATCATTCTCTGAGGATGGAACAAATGCACGCAAGTATGAAAATGATGTCTATGCTGCATTCTCAAAGTATGTGCGAGAAGCTGCAAGTGGTAGAAGAGGTACAGTCACTCTGGGCAGCATTCTACAGTTTGTAACAGGTCTGGATGAAGAACCTCCTCTTGGATTTGGATTGCAACCTGGCATTCAATTTGTTGCTGCACCTAAGGAGCTCAAGTGGTCCTTCATTCCTAAAGCTAACACATGTAGTGTAACAATGTTGTTACCGCGGGGCTCCCATGAACTTCCTTTGCCAGCTGAGGCGGACCTTTTTTAAGTTTATGATGCTGCCTTTTCCAATAACTACTTTGGACTTGCATGAGGCAACTGTACATTGCTATTTGTATTCACTTTGCTTGAAGTAAATAGGTTTTGTCATATGATGAAATTTGGCTTGTATAGTGATTCGTCGCTACAAACATTTATAGATAAGGCATCGACTTTAAACTGTTTTAAAATGGTAATACCCCTGTAATTTCATTTTACGAATGCAAGTGTTGAGTCTGTTTATGTGGAGAACTCAAAGTTGGATAGCTTAGCTTAGTAGGGTCCAAGGGGGTTGTGGGGTCCCTGAAGTCTGATTTTTTAGCCCTGGAGCCCCATTAATGTTTCCCTCTGGACAATGTCTGTAGCCCAGAGCCCTTAAAAGCCCCATTTTTGTTGTCTTGGAGATCTGGAGCCCCCTCTTTTAGCCTTGGAGCCTAGAGCACTGCTTTTTGGGGCCTGGAATCCTAAAACCCTTTAGGACCCTGCTTAGTGAAGGGAGATTGTTACTGTCAGTTCTGCCTAGAGCTTTGAATATTGTATAGATACGATTTCTTAGCATGTGCTAAAAGATACATGTACATACTGCAGCATTTCAACCCTTTCCACATCAAAGAAGTGTCTAGTTAAAAAGGATTGTGACACGGATCTTGCAGTTGTAAAGGTCTTTTTAAGCCTTTGCTTCCCATTATCAAACACTCGTTCTCCTCTTTATATTGTCCAGGTTTTGTTTGGACAATTTGTTACATGTATATTATGAAGACGTTTTAAATTTGATTCCTCTTGTGACCTGTATATAATGGATGAGGCATTGATTTTGTGAGTCACTAGTTGCCATTGTACCTTTAAATTTAAATGCCATCAAGTTTCAAGGGAGTCGGGCATGTCAGGTACTGACTGAGCAAACTTATTTTACTTAGAAAACTCCTATTCCCTTCTTTCAAATGGATGTTTATTTTTAAGCTTTTACTGCAGTTATAATTGTTTGTTCCTGTTAATGTATGGTTGGTCCTCATCTTAAAGCAGTGACATGAGAAATGTGGCTGCTATGAGTAATTAGATGTTTGAAAGAAATATTAATCAAAGGTAAATAACATTTTGATCATAACATGTTAAGTGAATTGGTGTCCAGCAGAGAACTGTTGACATTTTTACAACATTCTCTTTGCAGTTGTTGGTTTAAGTTTGAATAATTGAAAGTTATTTCATTCATATTTAAATAAAGTTTAGAGAACGGAAAAATGTTGCATTGCTTTATGGTTCATTTAGTGTCATATTTTATAGTCCCAGTTTTATGGCATGTCCCTGGCTTTGCTTGGTGTGCATTGTTTTCTTTTTTAAAAGAACAAATAATACAAGAGTTGAAAAAGCAAGATTTGCCAGATCAAGTTTCTGGAATGTATCATTCTGTTCAGCTGGCTGGTCGTTGAGCTTTTCTCTTAGCCTTCAGTGCATTCCCATTTCAAATGTATGTAGCAAATGAGAAACAAACATTTGTCTGATCTAAAGCTGTCATCTCCAATATAATTATTATCGACAAATGAGGCATATGAAATGAATCATATATGAACTGAGGATATTGAATAAATGAAGAAATTATCCTGGCAGTTGTGTTTTTCAATAGGCCATTTGCACGATGACGTCATATGACTACAACTACCAGAATCCTTCAGTTTTTTGTTTTGTTGTGCAAATTAGGGCTATTGTTATTAAAACCGCACTGGGATTAAAAAATTTAAATAAGAAAGGAAAAACGAAATGAATTCTGGTAGTTGTAGTCAAATGACGCCATCGTGCAAATGGCCTATTTAAGCAATTGCAAAAAAGCCTGAAACCCTGAATTTTTCAGGCTTCTTAACATTTGCTTAAATTGCAAAACATAGCTGACAGGATAACAACAACAACAACGTTTATTTGTACTATAAAATTACAAAGATGTATACATAATATATAAATTAAAAATAGATACAGTAGCTGGTGACCCAAAATAACTAAAAGCTAAACTAGTTGGGTAACCATCATTTATTAATTAAAAATAATATACACGCGAGTCAGAAAAGTGGCTTTACTTAGATTAACTAAATTTTAATGTACACACCTTAAATAGAAGTAAAGATTACAGAACAAATATATATATATAAAATGAAATAAAATAAATAAATAATAAATTAATTAAAAAAACTGTATGGAAATAGCAAAAAATAGCACAAAATATCAATTAATAGTAGAAATTAGTAGAAATTAATAAAGTGAGAAGTTAGATCTCTTTTAAATGAGTAGCAGGTTAGAATCTTGAATCTTTCATCAATTTCGTTCCACAATTTAGGTCCATTAAATCGAATATTAAAGTGCCCCTGTGATCAAATTTTTGATTTTAATTTTTTTACATTTTTGTGTACAATTAGACTTTCTTACTCATCTTGCCAAATTTCAATTCATTACGAACATCGGAAGTCATTTTATTTTAACATTTATTTCCGAGAATTAACGGCCGCCATTAATCAACCTTGTTCAAGGCTTGGTTGCGATTGGGAGAAAGTGACGTCAAAGACTCAAACATACCTCACGGGTTGAAATTATAATAACAATAAGTATTGAAAATCACGCGAAAAGCAACAAAAACTTTGGACTTGTTCTTCGTGCAATTTTCTATACTTATTGTTATTATAATTTCAACTCGTGAGGTATGTTTGAGTCTTTGACGTCACTTTCTCCCATTCGCAACCAAGCCTTGGAACAAGGTTGATTAATGGCGGCCGTAAATTCTCGGAAATAAATGTTAAAATAAAATGACTTCTGATGTTCGTAATGGATTGAAATTTGGCAAGATGAGTAAGAAAGTCTAATAGTACACGAAAATGTAAAAAAATGAAAATCAAAAATTTGATCACAGGGGCACTTTAAATAATTTCTTAATTTAGACTTATTATTATTTTGCAATACAGCAACCCCTAATACAAGGATTAATTAGTTACAAAACATAGAAGACACAACGTGAGTAGTACAAAAATGGCTGACAGAGGATTATGAGTGAAGGGCTGGTTTTTTTCAGTCATGGGAACCTGTTTTGCATGCCAGGAATGGTAGCAATCAACACACATCTCGGCACTCACCCATCAAAATATCTATGGACTGCAAACTAATACATTGACTTTATAACAATATCTCTACTGGTAATTTTTTTTGGAGAACACATGCTTTGCTGATTAATTATCATTAAGAGAATTTCTTATGTAATGATAAAGAACTGGCCACAGTGGAAGCCCATGCATCCCAGGCATCGAACTTACAACGAAGCAGAATATATTGGTTAATATTTAACCTTGTCCATGGCAATAAGAATAAATAAGAAAGCAACTTGATCTGCACTTTGGCCTTACATTGATCTACACTAATTGGTGCTTACAATCATAAAATTTGGATCTTTTTTAAAATGAATTCCTGAGAGAATATAGCTCTATCCACACTAGGACACATAAAAGATGTGTTTCGAATTTACCCAGATCTGTGCGGACATGGTCTGATTAGTAACTATCATATAATGCCCTCAAGTTATAATACTTTATAATGTGAAGTCTTTTCTCTGTCCCAGGGAGATATCACTAATCATTCGCCAGGTCCATTCTATCCCTGACCAGGTCTAGGGCTTGAATGTAAAGATCAATACCTAGCTGTGTGGACTGCATTAGGGGGTTAACAGCATCCAGCACATAGGACTCTATGAAATCCCTGTTATCAAAAGTGATTGGTTCAACAACAACATTGTTATCCTCTTCTGAAGGAGAGGGACCATCTGGATCATATCCATACAGTTGAAGATCATCTGGCTCGCCATCAGCATTCCCATGAGCCAAGGGATTATTGGCATGCATCATACCATTCATCCACATTTGATATGGGGTCCAATTACCCTCTGAACGCACTGCATGATTGTTGAACGCTTCTGAAAATTCATTCAGTGAATTGTTGATTCTGGGAATAAAAATTGTGTGCAAAGTGAAAAGTTGAATGGGATCCTCTACGTTAAGAAGCCCTGATGACTCCATTGCATAAAAGGTATAGTAATACAGGTGACAAACACATCGGTAGACCTCTCTCCAAAGACGCTCGATCCTTTGATTGTGAGTTGATGGACCAGCAATGAAGCTCGCTCTTCCCTCTCCTCGAAACTGTACCATTGCCTCACAAACAAGGACGTTCTCAACTCCCCTATCGACTCTGATCCTTGATGGCCAACGATCACCATCTCTGTTCACTGCGTCCAAAAATAGGTCAAGCACTGTCTCTGCCAGATTATTAGAATTACACTTTAAAAATATTATACGTCTTGAGTACCCATCTATACAGCCGTGAATAACGAGCTTCCAGCGTATTAAGGAATGGTGGCCATCTAAATGCCACAATGAATTGGGCCATGGTACCTGGTAAACCCTTCGCGAAACAACAATTCCCCATCTCAAGGCCGTGTTTTGTGGGTCCAATCGAGCTAAACATTTTCTTACTCTTGTTCGTTGCACTCTCAATCCCAGCGATCTCACATATCCTGCAATATACACTTGTCCAGTTGTTGTTCCGTGTTCACGTATATAATCTCCTATTACTTCGTCTAACTCATCATCAGTCAGTTTACTAAAAGACCTAAAATCTTCTAAACCATAATCTTTGATCCTCCTTGATATAGTCCAACGAGACACACCCAACATCTTAGCAATTTTAGTGTGAGTAAATCCCAAACCTAGAAGGTCTTCAAGCAGCTCTGCGGAGGTGTCGAAAGCTGGTTTACCAGGCTCAACACTTTTCAGTCTGGGACAGACATTCTTTGCCACTGTGGTCGGAGACAAAGATGCCGTGGCTAAACATTGCTGCAGAGCAGATAAAACATCACTGAAAGCTGATGACAGGTTGTCCAAGGTTTGTTTGTCATCCGCGTTGATATTCGACAAGCTGTCTCGGAGTGTACGAAGTAAACTAACCGTTTGGTCAACAACAACGATATGCTGCTCAACAATTTCGTCATCCACATTTGTCTGAGAAATATGGTCAGCTTTTTGAAGAACCGAGGAAAGAAATCTTGGCAGATTAGACTCTACATCGAAGTTGAGCCTTGTGTCATCTTCTTCATGGGTCGTCATTTCCGCGACCGGCACTGCCGCCATGTTTGTGAATAAATATCATATATGGAGTACCTACCCGAGCACTGCTTTGTGTCACTGGCCAGAAATAAGGAGGGCTCATGAAAGTTGAATGTTAAATGAATAGTTGAATGTTAAATGAATAGTTGAATGTTGAATGAATAGTTGAATGTTAAATGAATAGTTGAATGTTGAATGAATAGTTGAATGTTAAATGAATAGTTGAATGTTAAATGAATAGTTGAATATTAAATGAATAGTTGAATGTTAAATAATGTGTTGAATGTTGAATAAAAGTTGAATGTTAAACACATAGTTGAATACAGAATACACAATTGAATATAAAATTCAACGAATTGAATATTACTACATTCGGATTGCCATACCCTGGAGTCTATTTTCGTGGGATCCTATTTTCGCGGATCGTTGGAAAACCCCGCAAAATTGCGAAAATTATATCCCACGAAAATTTCATGCCACACTGTATAATATATCCGTCAATGCCTTATCTTACGGCCCATTTTAAATAAACTTGGTTTCAACATTTTCTTTAACTTTCGTTTCGCATTTAATACTTGACCCAATTGCTGAAACCCGCGGCTTAAACAACTCTTTCGATATTGCTGAAATGTTTCGTGAATGTTACTCTTACAATATTTTAAAACGGTGTGTTAACTCTTGATTTAAACAAATTTAAGTCATTCAATTTTAAAAAAGGTTATTCAACATCCCTTCCCAATTCTGTTGTTCCATGAAAACGTTGGACCGTATTGAAGCCGTGAGCCGTGAGGAGCGTTGCGTGACGAGACAAATAAAGGCTGCGTGCGTAGGAGACAAGTTGACAGCAATCTGTTTTGCTGTCAGTCTGTCCTAGCGTGGCGATCACGAACAATTACACAAGAGATCCAGTGATGATCGGATATATTGGACTTTTATGTTCATTAAAACAAAATTAACTGTTCTACTTTTCTGTGAAATGAAATTTGCTTTCTTTCTTGGGAGGAAAGAAACAATTATTTCACACTTCACATAAAAAATGGCTGCCAGTTCACGGCTTTAAAACGAAAGCACTCTTTCCTCCCTTCAGTAATTCCTGCAAGTGACTAGATTTGTAAACTGACCACTAGGGGTTGACACATTACGCTCCTAAAATCGAGTATTATGCTTTTTGGCATTGCCCTCAAAACGGACTATTATGCTCAAAATTATGCTCGACTGTTGCTATTATGCTCGTGCCGTAAAAAAAATTTTCCCGGAGCCCCGTGAAGAGCGAAAATAAAATCCATTTTCATAATAAATTATTTGTGACACAATATGAACATTTAATCCAAAGGATTTCGAGTAAAGTAGGAATGTTAATACATGTAACGTAATTTGGGCACTACAACAACAACAACAATACTTATTACTACTTATTACTACTACGGAAACCACGTAGAACATTAAAATAGTTTTAAATTTTGTAGTTTTTACTTAATAAAAGGACAATAGTAGCTCTAACAAAGAGAAATAACTGTTATGTCGCAAAATGGCACTATTATGCCAGCAAAATGGCACTATTATGCCGGCATTATGCTCGATGTCCACCTATATATTATGCTCGAAATTATGCCAGCATAATGTGTCAACCCCTACTGACCACAGGTCAACCACAAGACACTTATGTACAAATACGTTATCGCAATGACGTATAGCTTTACACCTGTCATATTACGGCCCACTCTTACGAAAACAAAAATCATCGGATTGTCGTATATAAATGGCTGTTATTGTGGCTTAAACCACAACTTGTTAGTCATTTCTAATCTTTGACCAAACGCAAAAACAGCACAAGGGAATTGAGAAAAACAATGATGCCAGACAGACTGTGTAATCTCAGTTATGCTAATCTGCGATGTCACGGTTTGTGATGGGTTGTGTGTAACGCAACACGACAAATTCGAAATACAATATTGAACTTCGCTTATAATATTAGATAAATTCGTAAGTTCCTTGAAATATTAATGACCATGTATCTTCTAAATGAAAAGCTAATACCTAGTGAATAATTCAGCGTCTCTGTTAGAAAGAAACAAGTCAAAATATCTTACCTAACGAAGCTTTGAGACAATCCCGCGTGCCACAGTATGTTTGAACTTTGGGTTTTTCAGGCGATGTTGGTACGTTGGTTTTAGCTTTCTCGACCGCGAACAGTATTATGAATATTAACGATAAAACGATAAAAAACACGGTAACTACTAGCAAAACTTTAAACTTCTGAAAATGCCGCAACTTGTACTTCACTGTGCCGTAATCTTCGTCTTCTTCGTGTAATTTTTCCATTTCGACACTTTCAGACGTACAATACGAAGACAAGACGCTATAAAGGTTACGGGATTTTCAAAGAAGAGATCGAGTCGAAGCGGACGCCAGGAAGGTGAGAACAGGATAAATTGAACGCTGCGCTAAAACGACAAGACAAGAACTTGCGGTTTTACTTTTGTTTTAATTAACCGAAAACAATAATGGCGTCATGTTTCAAATTGACCGTAACCAGCGAAAGAAGTCACGACATCTCAACAAGATGCGAAGCGGAGCGTTTAACGCCCCAACTAACTCCTTCACTTTTCTCCCGCCGATTTTTTTCGCACTTTTCTTCTCTCCCTCGCCCCCGACTGTAAACTGCCCCTGGGTCTCCAAGGAGGAGGGACGTGTGCTGAGTTTAACGTACAAAAATGAAAACGAGAATGGCGCAAGGGACCGTGAAAATGCTGCTGGTATACGCAGGATCTGATCAGCCAAAAATAAACAAAATACTAAAAGAAGCAAGGGGCTGACAACTGCGTAGAAAAAGTAACGCAACAATGGCATGATTGTAACCAAACCGAAAGTTTAAATGCGGTGGACAGCTGTTTCGCCGTTATTGCGGCTCATCAGCACAGTGTAGCAACAAGTTAGAGTGACTAACCTAACTGAGTTAGCACTTCACTAAAGTGCACTTTAGTAAAGTGCTAACTCAGTCAGGTAAGTCACTCGAACTTGTTGCTACACTGTGCTGATGAGCCGCAATAACGGCGAAACAGCTGTCCACTACGGAATCCGAGGTGGCTCAGCCACTTGTTTTTATTTTCATTTGCGTTTCCATTCTCATCAGTGCTTTTTATTTCTGTTTGCATTTTTATTTCTTTTGGCATTTGCATTTTCAGTACACTTTGAGTTGCGATGCGCTTGCGGTTTTGGTTTTAAGTTTCATATCGTTTCTGTCATCACTTACAATATCAACTTAAAGAGCTTCTTTTGAAGAAAAATAGAATTCAACTACTAGAGGCAGTTGGCTTGAAAAAGGTGAAAAAAAGGCCGGTATGTGTGGAAATTGCCAACAACCTGGACACACCATAAAGACATGAACTGCAAATTGCACTAAATGCCACTCTGCAATTTGTTGTGCTCGCCTCATCAAAGTTGATGGACAATGGACCCAGAAATGCAAGTTAAACATTTTTTTCCAGTAGGATAGTTACATTTTTTTATTATTATATTTGTGAAATAGTTTCTATACTAACATCAAAGATACTTGCAACGGAGGCTAAAAGAAACTGAATTGTGGCATTATTCTTGTTATACTAGTAAACATATACTGAAATGATTGTACATTTGACGAGTTTGTATGTTTAATTTTACTTAACCTTATCTATTGTTTCTTCAAGTCCACTAAAAAAATCATGTTATCTTATTTTTGTCACATATGAATCGAATAAGTAGGGAGTTCAGCTTCTTTCATGGTATTGCCTCTTATTTCCATCACCTCTAACAAATGTAAACACTACAATATATGTGTCCTCTATCTCACATTTCACATATTTCTCACCAATATATTTGTATTCTTGTATTGGAGTTTTCTTTGTCATCCAGTATTGCACAGTATCATTCACTACATAAGCGAAATCACCAGCACAGTTCATAATTCGTTCGTCCCACTTTAGACTAAGAACGCCATCCAACATTCGATTGTTATTCAAACAGTAAATCTCTTTTCCTCGCTTTAAAGTGCTTTTGGTCACTTGGCCAAGTCCTGAAGCAAACACATCTCGCTCGGTGTTCAATTTTATCCTTACTTCTGGGTCATCCCTCAGGCCCGACCACAGCTTTCTCTTTATTGCGCGGTACAAATTATTGTGAAAAACATTTCCCCTATCTTCCACAGACTCTTCGCCGGGAAGAAAAGGTTTTTCCAAGCGCTCAAAGGGAAAGTAATTATTCCCATCACAATCGTAGTCACGCCATTCGTCATACTTCTCAGTCTTCTCACTGAAATTATTGTCTATATTAGTTCTTTTCTGCACTTTAACAACGTTTGCATCGCCGACCTCACTGTAATCGTCCACAAAACGTTTCGGAGGACGTGACATTCGCTTTGGTCGGGTCGCCATTTTGAAAACAGGACGCAAGCGCACTCGCAGTTACGTCATGTAAGGGTCACTGAAACCAAAATTCCGGGTATTCCGTGTGGCGAATGGAGCAGTATTGTCCGGTTGGTTGTTCCAGAGCATCACGTTTCAAGTTTCGCGCGAAAATACAAAATAAACCAAAGCAAAACAGTCAAAACAAATCTGACAAATGGCGGACTCGTTGCCTCTTTTACTTGCTTTGGAGTTGTTCGACGACTCTGAGGTTAAAACGAACGATATTTTAAGCGAGAACGATGATATTAATTTTTTATCAGTGCAGCTAGCTGTTAATTATGCGAAGGAATATTTTTAAAAATCAAGTCGGCGACTAGTTTCTCGTGACTTATTACATTCGTTTAATACATAAGCTTATAAGCATTTCTGTGCTACTTACCAGTCCTAGTTGTGGCCATATATTCTGCAGTTGTACTAGCTATGTTACGTGAGCAATCATGCTCGAGAAGAGCTGTAAGCTTTCGGTAAAAACAAACACGCGTGCACAGACGCCATCTTGATTCCGGCTCGGAGAAACTGGGCCGAGCAGGAATGGTCGAATGGAACGGTATTTTCCGGAATTTTATTCCGGGAAATTTACGTTCCATTCGCTTCCCAACCCGGAATTTCCGAAATTTTTGGTTGAATGGAAAGCGCCCAAACTTTGATTTAGAAGAGTTCGGGAAGGTGGACGGAAAATTATTTTTAAACACACCAAAATAGTTCCTCATGTACCTCATTTGGAGTTGAGAGCGATCTATCTTGGTGTCTAAATTCAAATTCAAATTTTAAATCTTTAAAGGCTCGATTTTTCTTATTTTCTTAATATTCTTAAATCCCAGCACCCGTTTATCCTCCCAAACATCCGCAAAAGGCATATCACCAATAACATACGGCTATAATCCACTGTGAAGGTATTTTTGAATTTCTCCATAAACTGCTGTTTTAAATTAGTGCAAAAATTAATCAGTGACACTTATGAGATTCTCCGGCGTCAGAAGTAAGCAGTAAGCAGTAAGCAGTAAGCAGTAAGCAGTAAGCAGTAAGCAGTAAGCAGTAAGCAGTAAGCAGTAAGCAGTAAGCAGAAAGCAGTAAGCAGTAAGCGAAGCTAGCTGGACCAAAAGTTACTTCGAACAGACCAATATCACGTTAGCATGGCACAAAAATATATTTGGTTTATTGGGAAAAAGAGCCCAGTATCAAATTCAGCATATCGATAAATTAGTAAATTAACAAAGTTTTGTAAAGATTGCTAGAAAACTGACGAAGATATGAAATTTTGAAACTGAGTATTTTTACAAAGAAATGTATGGTGGACGGGCATAGATTGCCCGTCCAGCCTCGTTTTCGTGTTTTTCCCATACATTTCTTTGTAAAAATTAGGCCAGAGTACTAAGTTTCAAAAGCTCATATCTCCGTCAGTATACGAGCAATCTTTACGAAACTTTACCGTTTTACTAATATTGATATGCTGATTTTGATACTGGACTCTTTCCCCCATTAAATTAAATATATTTTCATGCCATGCTAGCGTGATATTGGTGTACTAGAGAAAACAAGTTCAAAATACCTCACCTAACGAGAAAAAGAGACACACCTTGGTTCCGCAATATGTTTGAACTTTCGGTTTATCGGGTGAAGTTGGCTCGTTGACTTTGGCTTTTTCGATGTAGAATAATAGTATGAATGTCATCGACAACACAATGAAAAACGCAGTAACCATTAGTAAAACTTTTAACTTCTTAAAAAACTATGGCGTAATTTGTATTGCGTTTCACCATAGCCTTCTTCATCTTGAGGCAATTTCTCCATTTTGAGCACTTTAGGTGTACAAGAAGAAGAGAGGTGAACCTATGAAATCTGCAGATATTATCCGGTGTCGTAATTTAAATAGAGGGGTCTGAACACGGAACTTACGTTGCCCTTTTGTTTTTACAAGGAGGTTAATTTTTGACAAGGAAGTTTGAGGAAGTTCGACCAATATTGCGGCGATATACATTACACGCTGATATCTTACTGGTGAAAGACGAAACTGAGTTAAATTTAAAGCCGAAAAAGTTATTCAACGGAAGATAAAAAAAGTCCGAGAACTCGCATAATCGTTTTATTATCTTTACATTATATATAGATATTATAGAGCAAGAAAATATTGGATCGAGTTCCTTTTGTTAATTTTTGAGTGCAAGTTTTTGAAAGTTTATGTCCATAAACCTTGCAAACGTGAACGAGACCAATATTTACCAGTACAGACTGAACAATTCAAGCTAGTAGTTCAATAAAGTTTTTTTTTATCATTCGACAAAGCATTCTAGAGTGGAAATACGCATTTTTAAAAAACGAGTGCATGACTGTCCTATAATAAAGGATATATTCAGCAAAAATTTGTGTAATAAAGGCAAGGCATTTTTACGAGTAACTTTAACGAGCGTTTCGCTGAATAACCTCAATTATTTATATATGTTCTCTCGGGTGTTGTTTTTTTTAGTCCGTGAATCCTGTTTATCTCTACTGAGCGCGGAGCAAGAAAGACAGTACTGAAGCATACTTAGAACCACGCGGGGTAATTCTGGTTGGTTCCTAAAAACGAAATGCACGTTTAATCGGACAAGATTTGACAAGCAAAATTTAACAATGTTTCGTCAATCGAAAACTTCGAAAAACTTGCCAGTTGAGCCTAAAATGTCTAAAAGTCTTTTCATTCGAGATTCGAAGAAAATGCAGTTCTCGTTAAAAGCGACGAATGCTTAAAAGGGTAAAACTGTAATCAACAAGGAACAGTAAGGTGGCCCGCAAATATACTTTGATTGATCAATACTACAATTCTTTATCAGTTGATGCTACAATAATGGTATTAAACAAATGCCCAGTCATTGGTGAATTGGTTTCTTGTATGATGCAACAGGCTACCATGGTAACAGTATAACCTGTTGAAGACACCCTTAATTTTAGCTTTAAATACTTATAACTAAGAAACGAGCTCGGTGAACCCATTTTTTTTAATTATTGAATTACAATTAGCATGTTTAAAGGGGTTCAGAGCCACCTTAAAGTGTGAGTTTGGCAGTTCGTGCGAAGTACATAAGTCGAACTTATACGCTGACGACTACTAGCTTCAAAGAAAAAGCCTTTCGTTTTACGAGTTCAGTTCTGTATTGTTGTTTTACTCCAGCACTATTACGATAAAAAGCCTAACACAATCGTATGTAGTTTTATATGTCCTTGCCGGTTATTCGGACACACTCAACTTTGGTTAAATTTTATGTGAAATTTCCAGTCGTAAAAAAGTTTTAAAAGTATTGAGAAAATCGCCCCTCTATTTTTTTTACTGATTTAGACGCAGCCAGCGCGAGCAAATCATGCGCTTTTGCGCTGCGCCAGCGCGAAGCGGAATCGATGAGCAAGTACGTAGCTTGAGTCACGCAAGGACAGGGATAACGAAAAACACACGCGTATGTTTTTCTTCTCCTCTCCTCCACGCTCACCCACGCATCGTAAAACGCCTGTTACACAAGATAATTAAGGTGTAGTTCAGAAGGCTTGCCTCCTTTACCTATAGTCAGGCATCCTTCTCGATTTAAACTCGTTAATTTAGCCTACAGCTACAATTGAGTTTTATATGGGGTGCGGTAAAACTCGTTGAATCATCGAGATTTGGTAACCTCTTATACGCAACAAGCGCACAGATTTAGCGACACACAAAAAGTTGAAGAACCGTGACGTTTCCATAAAACGTGTAAGTGAGACAGACGGCGGTTTTTTAAATAGTTTTGCACCCTGAAGAAGGCAGAATGGCCAAAACGTTGGTAGAATAATTATGAACAGCGTCGAAATAAACATTTTTACAGTTTTCTATCCTGCGCGCCGAGTTTCCTCGCGGCACGTGACTTTTGCGCGCGCTCCCTCGTTCAGCTAAACTGCCAGACAGTCCGTCACAGTCCGCCCGCGCGATTCCATCGAAAATTTAATTATAAAAAGTAATACATACATCTTTAAGGCGTGACCCTATATCTAACCTACGCGTGAATTTAGCGTAGGTTTACTGATCACTTTATCTAGGCCCAATTTTATCTTATAACGATAGCCTGGAGTTTCGTAATGGCGTCGTTATGGCATTGACCATTATGGCATTGGTCCGTTAAAAATGACATCGACCGTTAATTAACGAAAGGGAAATAAGCATATGTATGGGTGCTGCTTGCCTCTCCTCGTAGGTATCGATGTTTTAAACCTTCCCCGCGAGTTTTAGAGGGGAAACTAATTGTTTTGTTGTTAAGTATCTATCTTCTCATTCTACTTTTCCCTGAATTTAAAAGCGAGAGACTGCCTGAAGACCATCAACTTACCGATTGCAGCAATCAAACATGACCTCGAGTCGCAGACGCGCTCCAGCTGCGGTGGCTCTTGTGCAAACCTTGCGGGTAGTTCACGGTTTCTCTTTTTCTCGATCACGAACAACACAATGAAGACCGCACATAGAATGACGAGAAGGATCAGAATCACTACAAGGGCTGCAGTTTTCCACTTTGTCTTTTTCCCTGCGGCAAATTCTTTATATTCTATATCTTCGCCCAGGTCTGAAAAAGTTTCACGTTGGCCATTAAGAGAAAACATTTTTTGATCTGGAAAAGATAAGAAAGTGTCTGTTTTTTTGTCAAGTTCGGGTGGGGGGGGGGGGGGGGGGGGGGGGGGGGGGGGGGGGGGGGGGGGGGGGGGGGGGGGGGAGGGGGGGGCGGGGGAGTAGCGTACTAAAGAAAAGGTAGATATCTAATCTAATGTAATCTAATCCCAATGCAAGTAGAACTTTGACAATGAAATCGACTTTATCGCTAATGTTTGGTGCATTGTAGGGGTTCTTTTTTAAATCATGCCTTTCATCATCACATTTATATGGGATCCCTCCCCCTCCTCGGTGTTCAGATTGACAGGATCTCATGATATCTAAACCGCGTTTTAAAAAGAAAAAAGTGACATGCAGTGATCTTACAATCTACACTCGCTTATAAAAACGATTTCACAACGGTCCCGAGAGTTGCCGTCGCTTAAAATCAGAAGAAGCTCGGCTATTTCACCGCTTTTAAAAATACGAATGCCCTACGGTGTATCGTGTTAAGGGAATTCGACTGCTTTAAAATATGGATTACAATGAAGAACGTTCTGTTTTTTAATAAAAGAGAATGACTCGGAAATTGGTCCAATTTAAGTCAGATTGTGGGAAAACACTTCCCACAGGCAAAAACGTCCATGAGACTAGCTGATTTAAATCTCGAATCTTTTATTCCAACTCGTAAATATTTTTTTTCAAAACTAAAACTAGAATGTGTTGATATATAAGTATTTAATAATATTGGCGATAATGTTTGTTATTTAATTTGTTGTCGACTACCAGGTGAAATAAATAACGCCCAGCGCTGCACGGTCTCGCTTTGTCAACAACCTTCTTCTTCGTTGAAAAAAAAAGCGCATTCACCTGCATATATCATATATTAACTTTATTTTACTCAGTACAAAATCCTATGAAATCCGTCAAAATTAAAATTTCACCTGCAGCTTTTGTGAAATACTAAAAAAAAGTGATAAACGATTCCAAAAACGGTAAAATAACTGCTACATGCAAGTTGAAGCTTGAAGGTGTATCTGTTGAAAAACATTATCGGCTGAAAGTCTAGAATATAACGTTGCAAGTGGAGTCGATTGAATTAAAATGACATGTAAAAAAGCCCTTTAACAATACCTCAACATGGACTCGCTGCAGTCGATAATGATCACGAAGTCGCTAGCACTTGCTAGTCAGTTTTCTTGCATTACTGAATGAGTATTTGGTTAATAACCGATGATATAAACTTATCGGCTATAATACAAACACTTACCTCACCGGTAGATGGGTTAACCATGTATATATCCCAAATTTCTGGTTGTTGGTGTTTTCATGGGACGATACTGCAGGTCCACCGCTGAGTTTTGCAAATGATTAAGCAGAGGTTTTCTGAAAATTTGCATAAACTGACTGACATGAAAAGAGCGTTTACCTATAGGATTTACAGGTATTGTTCATATGTTTTATTGTAGTATTATTTTGAATTGTCCGACTGACGCCGGAAAAACTGAAATTAAACTCGCTTTGACAGAGAAAAAAGGAGGTGAATAGACAAATGAGCTGCATCGCTGACGGTTTGTTGTTAAACAAATTAAAGTAACATAAATTAATTTACTTTGTTATTGACAAAAGAGGTCACCAGCTAACAGAACTAAGCCTCAGGCAACTGTAATTAGTCAGGAAACTGCATGAAGAATATTAAGAATTTACTGTCATTGTACAATGACAGTACCCCGACTGTTTGGAACCGTATATCAGGTATCCACGCCAAGCCTTTAATTCCAAAAGAATAAAACGATTCAGTGGCTCGAAATTCTGTTCCGAAGCCCGGAAGTTCTTAGACGCCTAAATTGTGATTAAAACGCGAAATGTCGATCGCCTTGAACTTTCAATACCTGGGAAAATTAAGATCCTTTGTTTTCGGGGAGCTGAAAGATTGTTTTCAACACGAAAAAGCTGAGCTAGGATTTTCGGAATTCAATGGAATGCCAAGTGTTCACTTCGATTAAATAAAGTTCTGCTTCCTAACTGATTATATGTGTTAAAACAGCCTTCAACGTACAAAATGGGATAAAGTAACTTTAATATCTTTCAACTTTCAAAACAAAAATATGTCAAAAATGAAGAAATTATAACTTGACGTTTTACTGGCGAACAAGAACTATGTGGAGGTCACTCAAATCGTACAGAAACTCTCAAGACTGCCAAAATAAAAAATAAAAAACATTACTTTTCTTTAGTAAAACGTCGCCTCCAACTTTCGTGACATCGGGAAATTTACTCCTTTTGTTTTCGTAGCTAGGAATTCGAACCAAAACAATAACGTTTTAGGTACCCGAATCATGAGGTCGGGGTTAGGATTTTCAGAAAGGTGAAAGCACGAAATAAGATTTCTTTTCCTTTTCCTAAAATATACACTGAGGTAAAGAACCAAAATGCTCAAACCCTTTTAACTCTCATATAGTTTCCACTTAAATGAAAAAAAAGTACACCGCTATTGTAAGGGTTTTCCTAAACATTCCTCGTTTAGTTCCCCTGATCTATTTTAATTTGTAATCATTATGTCATTTATGTACTGTTCGCATATAAACAACACATGGAATGCACAATCATGCACTGCAACCGCAAACGGTTGATAATATAGTTTTAGCTACTTTAAGCCCCCTTAGCAGAAGCTGTGTTTTTCAAAGCGAAATATTGGGCAGTTATATTCCACTTTTATTTTACTTGCCTTTGTTTCTGTACATGATTTCTTTCTGCCGTGAGGATCAGTTTGCGGTTTAGTTTGTTTTCACTTTATATTCTGTTCTCCCGCCTGGAATAGCTGAGACCTAGAGTGCTAACTGCAGGGGTAAACATCTTTTATTTTCTTTGTGCATTTTTTGTTATAATAAAGATGGTTGTTGTTGCTATTGCTAACTTTACATAATAATAAAATAAACACGACAGACGGCTTCAAAACTTCAAAACTGATTGTTAAAATTCAGCGGTTGGGTGCGCCCGATTGTTTTATGGATGCAGTGTCTGTTTTTTTTTTTGATAAAATTGTTCGAGACTCAGGGAGGTGTACATTTTCATTTGAAGTGAAATAATTTGTGTTTAATTATGTCTTTTTTTTTAAATATGTCGTCTTTAAAAGGGGTATCTGACACTAGCTAATATTATTGTTCAAATTCGAAGATAGATAGAGGTGTACAGGTTAAAGTTCAGGCCGTGGATAAACCCCGCTTTCTCGCCGGATAAAGTCGTCTGATGCTCTGACTGCACAACCGGGGCCCGGGCACCCCGGGTTGATGTTTTGTGTTCTCTATACTATTTTATTTGAAACTCCCGCCGACAGACGAATTAGGCTTGAGGGAAGTAAATACATTATCACAATAACAACCAAAATTTCGGGAGTTATTTCCGCGATCATATAAAGACAAGTACATCTATACAAAATGAGCAAACAATAAACACATGAAATCGCTTCCTCGCGCGCAGAGTTTCTGCAATATTCGGGCGATTAATTGGCGTGGACATGTTCACTGAGCGAAAAGCTGTTTGAAAAGCCTTTGTCATCTTAAAAATTCGTATTGATTAGATTAAAAACTAGACATGATTTTCTTAAGCAAAATGTCCGGCCTCAAACTTTCGTAACATCGAAATTAAAAATTTAGCGCCTTTTGTTTTCGGGGGGATACTGAAATGTCGTTTTGGGGCAATCTCGTTCCCAGGAAGAAGAGAGC